>JARVZY010009363.1:0-27262 GCA_030686995.1 Artemisia argyi
GTTAACAGCACCATACTCACCGCAACAGAATGGAGTAGTTGAAAGAAAGAATAGAACGGTGTTATCAACTACCAGGAGTATGATGAAAGCAATGAAGTTACCCTTAATTTTTTGGGCGGAAGCAGTAAAGCATGCCATTTACATCTTAAATAGGGTACCTACACGAGCACTAGAAGATAAAACACCATATGAAGCACTCTACAAGAGAAAACCGAACCTAGAAAACCTTAGAATATTCGGATGCACAGCTTATGCTAAGATAACCATACCTCACTTGAAGAAGTTAGATGATAGAAGCATACCGATGGTTTATTTAGGAGTAGAGGAAGGATCAAAAGCTTGTAGGCTATATGATCCAGTAAGAAAGAAGAAACATGTTAGTAGGGACGTAAAGTTTATGGAAACGAAACCGTGGAATTGGAATAAGAATGGAGATGATACGGATACACAAGACACATTTTGGGCTAGTTTTGTGGTAGACGAAGTTGATAATGGAAATCCTACACCAATCAACATAGAAAACATAGATAATACGTATCATGAAGAAGATCAAATACTGGATCCAATACCAGATCCATTACCTGATCCAGCATCACCAATTACACCACCAACATACAATTACGAACCCAACTCAGAAAGTGAAAGACAAACTACTATTAGTTCATTTGGAAGCTCATTAGGAAGCTCAGAAAGATATGATCACAGACCAGTACGAGGTTTAAAGAATATCAATGAAATTTATCAACATGCACAACAAGTAGAAACACCAAGCTTATTTTTCATTGAAGAAGAACCCCATAACTACAAGGAAGCATCAAAAGACGAGAAATGGATTGAGGCCATGAAAGTTGAATTAGATTCAATCAACAAGAATCACACATGGACTCTCACAGATTTGCCAGAAAATCAGAAGGCAATCGGACTCAAATGGGTTTATAAAACCAAGAGAGATGCACACGGAAAGATCATTAGATATAAAGCCAGACTAGTAGCAAAAGGTTATGTACAAGAACAAGGAATAGACTTTGATGAAGTATTCGCACCAGTTGCTAGGATTGAGACAGTTCGATTAATATTAGCACTAGCATCATATCATGGATGGCAAGTACACCACTTAGATGTAAAATCAGCATTTTTACATGGAGAATTAAAGGAAGAAGTCTATGTTACACAACCTGAAGGTTTTATTCAGCAAGGAAACCAAGGAAAAGTATACAAGCTAACAAAAGCTTTGTATGGCTTAAGACAAGCACCAAGAGCTTGGAATGTAAAGCTTGATCAAACCTTGAAATCACTAGATTTTAAGAAATGTAATCTCGAACAAGCAGTCTACACAAAAAGAAGCAAGAATTCAACACTTATCGTTGGAGTATATGTAGATGATTTAATAATCACGGGCACTCCGAAGAAAGAGATAGACTTGTTCAAATCCCAGATGGAAGATAAATTTGAAATGAGCGACTTAGGATTGCTAGCATATTACCTTGGGATAGAAGTTACACAGACAGGAGGAGAGATTACAATCAAGCAAACTGGATACATTAACAAGATCCTAAAAGAAACAAGTATGGCGGATAGCAATGATACGAAGATACCATTGGATCCCGGCACTAAGTTGGTCAAGGCGGAAGATGGAGAACCACTTGACGCAACTTATTACCGAAGTTTAATTGGAAGTCTAAGATACTTATTACATACAAGACCGGATCTTAGTTACTCAGTCGGACTACTCAGCAGATTTATGCAAGACCCGAAGGATCATCACCTAAAGGCAGTGAAACAAGTAATCCGATATGTGAAAGGAACAAAAGAACATGGAATCATATACAAGAAGGAAGGCGGCTGCAAGATAACAGGTTATAGTGACAGTAGTTATGGAATCAATACCGATCAAGGAAAAGGAACTACTGGAGTCGTATTTTACTTTGGAGAGTCACCTATTACCTGGTGTACTCAGAAGCAACCAACAGTGGCGCTATCATCATGTGAATCAGAATTCATGGCGGCTACTGCAGCAGCATGTCAAGCCTTATGGTTAAAACGTTTACTTAGTGAACTGACTGGAATTGAAGAAAAGAGGATAACGCTCAGAGTTGACAATGTATCAGCAATAGCACTCGTAAAGAACCCAGTATTTCATGGAAGGAGTAAACATATAGACATTCACTATCATTTCATTCGAGAATGCGTAGAGAATGGTCATATAAATGTGGAACACGTTAGTGGAGAACTACAAAGAGCAGACATCTTAACAAAAGCTTTACCAAGACTCAAGTTTACAACTATGAGATAGATGCTCGGAGTTCAAGACCTTGGACAAAGCAATGATCAAGATTAAGGAGGAGAATGTGAACCAAGATAATCTCGACATAGCTTTCTAAAGAAACATGAAGGACCAAACGTGTTCGTTATAAAGTAAATAACCGAATAGCGGTTAAGTTAGTTAAGTTAGTTATTTCCAGAAGTTAGTTAATAACCGAAAAGGTGTGTTGTTTGCTTTGTACCTGTTCGAATGAAACAGAACCAACACAACCTTCTATTGAAACGTTGCAATGGTTCGAACACAACCATTCGCTTAGTATAAGTACTTATGAATTGTAACATTACAATGGTTAGACAAAAATAAGTTATCTTTTGTTATTGTTAGTTTGCAAATCAATAATTGTTTCACCAACACATCGATCCACATATATACGATTGGGACAACACTTTAGTCGCCTTTTGACCCGTCTGACCCATTCGACCCCTTTCCTTTTTAACACTTTTGACCCAAGTCAACCAATTCACAAGCAAATGGGTCGAAATTGCCATCTCTAGTTAGCTTAATTTGTACAAACATGAATATTTATACAAACACGCACCATAGATATCATTCTCTTCTAGAGACATAATTAATGTTTAAAGTTGTAGCTGTAACATCTAAATCCAAAATTAATTCATGTTATTTTAAAAAACCAAAATTCACGTCATTTGAGCAGACAAAACAGGTATTAAACCAGGACAGTTACACCGTCACTTATTATTGTCAAATACTAACAAGCCACAAGCATCAAAAGCAATCTCAAATCCATATCCTAACAACTGACCAACAAAATCTCAAAAACCTGAATCCAAACTCAAAATCTCGAAAGCCAAAAACCTAAACATCATAACTCAACAATCCAAGCTAAACCCGGTTCATATCCTAAATTCATACCACATTTTCTCAAAACACCAAAATTCACCCCATTTACACACACAACATACACATCCAACGAGGGTAGTTAAACCGCCACTTATCGTCAAATACTAACAAGCAGTAAACATCAAAAAGCAATGTTAAATCCATATAAAAACAATTCAAAAGTTAAAAAACATTCATAGACTTAGCAAAATCTCGAAAACCAAAACCCGAAAAATAAATCAGTTAACAATTAAAGCTAATAAATCTAAGCTCGCAAGAACATCAACAAATCTCACCATTATCTAAACATCATTTACAGCAAAATCTAAAAAAACAACCTAAAAATAGACCCTGGTTTTCTCTTGTACAAACAATAATAAGAACCTTTTCATCAAACATCTGGTGAATACTCAGTGTAAAATGAGCTAATCTATGGTTTTTCAAGTATGTATACATGTCAAGAACACACATATTTGAAAAACCATCGATTGGCTGATTTTACACATACTTTCGGCCAAACTTCAAAAAGGTTGAAACTTTATGTGAATTTGAGGTGGGGTATGGATGAAAGTTTGAACCAACAACATATTAGTCTTGTGTGATAGTTGCTGCGAAATTATACAAAGAAATGAGTGATGGTTTTTGGTGGATGGGGTGTTGTGCTTGGTGTGAGAAGTGGTGGTCAGGATTGGAAATGTGGGACATTGATTCTCAAGGGGTGGGATTGGACGGAGGAGATTAGAGTTTGAAATTTTGTGTTTTGGATTGCCAACGTGGCAATTGCTAGTAGATCAAACAAATTGTTAGAAATTTAACAAAACACACCCTAAAGTCTACTTTTCTATCAATTAGAAGACACGGTACAGTGTACAACACCATAGTTACCCCAACATTTGTGTTATAGTATTCTTGTTAACAATTTTTTTTTTTTTTTTTTGAACAGAGAATTTTATAAAAGAAAAACAAAAGTCTAGCAAAGAACTAGACTAATACAAATAAAGGGGGTTTTGAAGCCACTCAACCCAAGTAATACAAATTTTTTGGTTTCGGTACTTTAACCAATTAAAAGAATACAAGGTAATATTGTCAACTAAGTCTCTTTTCCGCATCTTCCCCGAATAAAAAACGACTGAATTTCGATATCTCCATAGGAACCAACACGTCGAAACACCTATAACCTCGAGATTGACTACGATTTCAGGACATTAGCATTTTGATCACACCAATCTAGCCATTCAGATAAATCATTTATATCCCTCGTAGAAACTTGGCACCAATTATATACCCTCGACCAAACCTCCTTTTGCTAACGAACACGTGAATAGAACATGAGATATCGATTCCATTGAAACCCCGCATACAGGACACATAATAGATGCGATTTCGATCCCTTTGTGGATAGATTATAACGCGTTGGCAACTTGTCTAATCTAGCTCGCCACATAAATATGTTTACTTTCCTGGGCAACGAGGAGCACTATCTAGTGACTATATTTGAACCAAAAAAAGTCTCGTTATCAATATATTTTCTTGTAATGCCAAATGAGAACATACCTTGGGTATCAATATCCCACCAAAGCTTATCTTGACCTTCATGGAGAGCTACATTTAAGACCGCTTCAGTAAGCAATTGTAATTGTTGATGCTCAGCTCCCCCTCTAACATTGCGACGCTAGTCCCAACATCAATGACCATTAATCCACCAATGCTGAACCAAACAATTTTGATCATTTTCTAACCTGAAAAGACGAGGGAAGCGGGTAGACAAGGGTTGATCATCTAACCAAATGTCCTTCCAGAACCGCACCTTGTCACCACTAACATGATTGTACAGCAACGTATGACGAGCTAATATATGTTTGACATGCAAATAGTTTACCGATCCAATAATACGAGTCCAAGTACCCTACTAACCTCTCTGCTATCCAATCCTCCGTATTCCCCATAAACAACTTTTATGACATTACACCATAAAGCTCCATCTTCATTAAAAAAAATGCCATTTCCATTTTTGTAATAATGCTAACTTAAACGACGCCAAACTACCAATACCCAAACCACCTCTTTCCTTCTCGGCAATAACCTTCTCCCAACCCACCCATGTTACCTTTTTTTGTCCTCCTGACTACCCCAAAAAAATTTAGAACGGATTTGCTCTAACAATTTTAACACACCTTATGGGACGCGAAACAAGTACATATAATAAATACCCAAATTCCAAAGCACCGACTTTATAAGGGTAAACTGACCACCTACAGAAAGCATATTTACCTTCCATGTAGAAAGGCGATCTTTAAACCTTTGAACAATACTATCCCACCGCCCCTTAGAAGCCATGCTCGCCCCAATCATGATTCCTAGATAATTGAATGGCAAGTAGCCCGCTTCACAACCGGTGGAGACTGCCATATTTGTGATCTCGTCTACCGACACTCCCACCCCATACATGTTTGACTTCCCGATATTGATCTTTAAACCTGATGAATTTTGAAATTCGTGCAACACGTCTAAGATGCCATCAACATATTTAGCTGTCCATTCAGTTAAAAACACGACATCATCTGCATAGAACAAATGTGAAACCTTTAATCTATCTACACCAATGGATGCCTGTAACAATTCGCATTTTCAGGTTAATTAATTTTTCCCGGAAAATTTCACTATTCACTTTTACTATTCATTTTTCCCAAAACTTTCCCGAAAGTTGATTTTTATTTGATATTCTCGAGTGATAAATCATTTCCATGGCAAATTAAATGTTTGACATTCGTCAGATCATTTTCGTGAAAGTTATTAAGGAATTACACGACATTACACGTTTTAGGGTAAAACGTCATTCAGAAATTCTACGCACAACGAAATTCGATCCCGTCAGGTGACCCCACATCGGAAAAATGTTTGACACACTCATGATTTATTTGAGAATTAATCGTGACTGAGAAAAACATGACCAAAGACTTCCCGGCAGGTCACCCAAGCCAGTACTACTCTCGCATAAGCACGCTTAACCGTTTGGGCGATTAACCGTTAGACCACAAAACGCGTTTCTAAGACTATTTGAGTTTTCAACTTATTAGAAAAAGTCAACATATTATTTCCCTCCCCCATTGACAAAAAATCATCCCTTGAGTTTATAAGTCATTTCGTGATTTTTAGGCTTACGGTTTGATGTCTAAAAGACATTTAATACCAACCGACACTAGACTGAGCCCAGTCTAGACATTATAAGTCATTTTAAATCATTTTTATCACATTAGAAAAGTAACATTTTACTTTTCTCAATTTTACGCAATATTCGTACGTTTTACGTATTACGCGTTTTAGACCCGTGTTTCCAGTTTTTAGCAGGGTTTTAGCACCCGATAGAACCTACCACTCATTTTATATTTTATTATGGAGTATTTTGACAAGTTTAACCATACTTTCAAATTCCATAATTTTACGACACCCGGTTTTACGTTTTGAGGCCTAATCATTTACGATTGGCATTTCCCGGAGTCAAAACTAACCAAGTATCTTGGATAATACCAAGAAAAGTCCACACCCTTGTCCCCCAAGCTTGTGAACCGCCTAGGAGGGGGGATTCACCACCCATGTGGCTTGATCTTATGCCTTGTGTCATGAGATATGAACATGTGTTCAACTTGGCCTCCAAGTGTTGACTAGTCAACAATGTAACCTCCTCATTTGCATATAAATGCTTCTCCTCCCACTCCTTGACCATATGAACGACCCACACACACAACACACTTCATTTTACTAGTTTACTTCAAGTTCCATCCAAGAAATCAAGTGCTATATCCATACATAAACCCTAGTTTAGTTTTGATTCATCAAAACTACTTCAAATCATTAGAACTTTGGTGATTTCTCTTGAGTTTGAATCCACTCAAGTCACCTCAATTTTCATCATCTCTCTTTCAAGATTACAAGAGTAGAAAGATTGCATGAAGTGAAGTGGGTTGAAGCAAGTCTATCAAAGTCCTATCCTTACATGTTAACTTCCTTTCATCTTTGAAAGCCAAAAGTTGTGAGCCAAACCCTAACTTGATTCTTGTTAAATAATAATGTTCATGTTATTTACATATTATTTGTGCTATATATTGTCTTGTTATCATGTCCATGATGTATAAAAATGACCAAAACAAGTTATTGTTATTGATTGTTACAACAAGTTACTAAAACAAGTAAACTAGTGACTTTCTTGGTAAGACCTGATTAAAATGGTAAAAATATGATGTTGGATCATTACATATTATAGTAGAGGACTTAACAAGGAAACCATAGCAATTTGAACCACCCAAAACGAGTATACGAGTCAAAAGTTACGCCCATTTGAAGTTACCAAAGATTTCCGGCAAAACTGCCAAATACTATTCTGATCAAATTTGGGTTTTGAAAGTCCCACTTCTGGTCCGATTCATCAAAAAGTTAAAACACGAAAGTTGTCCGGAACGACGTTTTCGTTCAGGAATAAAGAAGCTCGAGACCTAAAAACACTTTCCGAGTGATAAAATTCTTCAAATTCTAAACAGCCCATTTTTAGGCAAAAGTCACAAGATTATGGTTATACTTTGAAAGGAACAAGAGGTCTTATGACCTATAATCAAGACCACAACCATGGCTAGAGCCAAGGTTGTGTCTCATGACCTTGAAACAAGGACCAAAGGTCATGGCTAGGCCATGACGAAATGACCAAGTAAACTTACATAGGCGTAAACATGAAACAAGAGTTGGCGATAACTTGAACATACAATTTGGATCTACTTCACTTAAAAGGAAACCATGAGATTTTACCAAGAGAAAATGGTCATTCAAGACTTATGAAACATACCCTAATAACAATCTTCATGTACTAATAAACTTTCCTAAGTTTATTCAAATATCGGACATGTAACTTTTCGGATCAAAACTTATATCTATATATTTCATCAACTACTACAATAGTAGGGAGCCTCATGTGAGGAGTTCATTATGTAAGCCGTCGAGATGAGTTGTGGATTTACGAGTTAAAGTGTCCTGGCTCCTCGAACGCTTACTAACATGACTTCTGAATTATGTCGGCCCGAACGGTAGTAAACGATATACAAAACATACATGTTTCATGAATCATTACTTTCAAAGACTTACAATATACATCATACCACATCATGGACTAAATGCAAGATATATATATAGGCACTACTTCATATTCTTTACTCCGATCCTAAGTTGCGACATTCTATTATAGGTTGCTCGTAGAAACCTTCACGATTCGACCATCACATTCACTACTCACTACATAACTTAAGGTGAGTTCATAGCCCCACTTTCCATTACTTAATTGTTTTACAAATCCTTGGGGGGAATACATGCTATTTCTAAATCGAATACAATGCTTTCTAATGTATGCTTCACGACGATGTTTTATTATCACTAAGTACCAACCTTGCTAAACCGAGATCCCTTATTTATGAACCATTTAATCACTAGAAATAGTGAGCGCGAATATTAATAATAGGCCTATTGGGATTGACGAATCCCATTTGTATTGACTAAGTTCAAACAAATGCATTAATATTTGAGATTTAGGTATGTTAGCAAAGTACCTACCGGGATAAATCTGCCGATCGATATTGGTACACGTTAACGTTATGGTGTCATAAGCTTAGTGTATAATACATGTTCCGGGCGTATAATAACGTAGCCTACCTGTTTTGTTTTCCAAACATTGGTGTGAGCCTATAACTCACACTACCAACATATTGTGTTCAATCGATTTAACAAACTCTATGAATATCACTCAACCTTTGTGTTGACCTCTCAAGCATGTATTTCAGGTTCATGACGATCAAGGATGGCACGGAAGGACACGGATACTCAAGAGGGCTATAAATTTTATTATCATTCAAAACTCATTTATTATACATTGTAAACATGGAACCAATTGGGACCTCATTTTGTAATCTCTGATATTTATACAATATGAATGATAAATCTTTTAAAACGACTCAATTGGAGTTCGTTTTCTATTATTGTGTCTATTGTGCCGTCAAGTAACACCCAGTTCGAATTCCCCTGCATCCATGAATTGGGGGTGTTACAGATTGGTACCAGAGCCATGGTTATAGAGAAACGGGTCTAATTGAGACCTAAACTATAACCACACTACAAGCAAAAACATTTTATAGCCTTCCGATCTTCGTGTCTTCCATCCTCCAGACGATTATGGACTTATTAAGCATTTTATGCTACATGAACATAAGTATATTCATATATACACACTAGGCATTTTCCACTACACGAACAAATACTAGTATATTTATATATACATTCGAGTTATTTTCAATCATTTTATCTAAACATATCTACACATGCCTATTCTATGGCATTTCGACACAACCACATTCTCCCAACCATGTTCCTACTCCAACATTTTATATCCAAGATATTGTAACGAATTACGATGGTCTTTTCTATTTCCCGATCATTGTATGACACAATGGTCTTAATCATTTCTCAAATGTTTTGAGTCACACAATGGTTTAATCTACTTCCGAGACATTGTGATTTGTGCAATGGTCTCTCGAATTATTCCACCACCTCATCAATATCATTTCATATGATATCAAAAACCCATCACAATCTATCGATTTCCAAACAAGAAATATGAGATTTCTAAAGGACAAACTAATCCATCATCGACAAAAGTTGAACTTTCTCTACATCCATCAAAGTTTTCTTCTGAAACCTTCATTGTTAAAAGTTTGTAATTCTAGCCCAGTATAGACTGTTTTAGAATTACTTCAACTTCCTTTCCACACATATCTACCCGTACTATCTTCTATGCAATGGACAGTTTCCCGAAAGCAACGGACGTATCACAAGTATACCTAATTTAGGTATTTGAAAATTTTATCGAACCTTGGCTAAATATAGACTAGTCACCTATATTTAACCTAGGGACAGTGGAATATAGTCTGACTAACTATATTCGACTTAAAATTTTCAAATACTGAGAGTAGTTGTACTAGGGTTATGTTTAGGTTGATTTCCTACATGAACTCGATAAACCACCAGAATACATTAAAACAATCTAGAGACACGATAATGTCTTACCACTCAGCGAAATCTTAACACCTTATTTGTGTTACCTAATTTCATTCTTGAAAATTTTCATTTATGAGATAATCCGAACTACTATCTTGGGATAGTTATCAATTATTCTCTTCATCCTGTAGAAGTACTATCCTGTTTAGGTCCTAAGGATACCATTCCATCATAAACTTTTAAAATCTCTTAAGATTTTTAAAGCAAACTCAACATCTATACCTAAGAGTATTAATGTTAAGCATGCACTACACACTTTTGTTCATCAACATATCACAACATTATCTTCACAACCGTTGGAACCACAAGCTCATTAACAGATTTTGATGCACTTTTAAAGCTCAAATCATCCTTAGTTACACCACAAGTACCCTCATCAGCTTTACAAGTTTGAATATTCATCTTGTACTTTTGCTACACCAGTATCATCTCATAATACACTACCTTGTAACTCACCGGCTAAGTATGAATGTTGTGTCGGGAATTCTTGAGTAGGATGATTTATAATGTCCTTATTTGAATGGATTGGGATGCCTTTTCATTTAAATAAAGAAATTATAAATCATCGAACCATACGTTTATATTCCTTTAGTTACATTGTTTGGGATGCCTCTCTATGTAAATAAAGAATTATAAACAAGTGGGCTTATTTATATCCGAAATAACATAAGTATGAAGTCAATAAACACTAGATACAACAACAGATTACCTACTGGACTATGATTGCAACAACTATCCCAATTTCCATTAGTACGAGATTTACTTTTGGTTTTCATAATGATAGTGCAATAACAAACAAACTCATTGCGAGGCCATGTAACCATATGCATGTGCAGTCGTACCAAACTCATTACGGGGCCATGTAACCATACGCATGCGCAGTCGTACCAAACTCATTGCGAAGCCATGTAGCCATATGCATGGGCAGCCGTACAATTCAAACAGGACTTGGTCCAACCACATGTTCAACGCTTATTCCATGATTCGATTCTTATATCAATTGCTATTGATACTTGACAAACTATATCAATTTCCATTTTGATATTTAACTATATCAATTTCTGTACAACTACTATATCAATTTCTATTAATAATCGACTGCTATATCAATTTTCTTTGATATTCGACTATTATATGGATCTCTACTGATATTCAACCATGTTATCAATCTCTATTGACACACCATATTCTGAGACAAATCAAACTACATCACTAGTAATTCCAGACTTTGGTCCTCATAAGTAACCACACATCTTTATCGACACCACTCCAACATATGACACACAAAGAACTTCGGGACGAAGTTCCCCGTAAGGGGTAGAGACTGTAACAATTCGCATTTTCAGGTTAATTAATTTTTCCCGGAAAATTTCACTATTCACTTTTACTATTCATTTTTCCCGAAACTTTCCCGAAAGTTGATTTTTATTTGATATTCTCGAGTGATAAATCATTTCCATGGCAAATTAAATGTTTGACATTCGTCAGATCATTTTCGTGAAAGTTATTAAGGAATTACACGACATTACACGTTTTAGGGTAAAACGTCATTCAGAAATTCTACGCACAACGAAATTCGATCCCGTCAGGTGACCCCACATCGGAAAAATGTTTGACACACTCATGATTTATTTGAGAATTAATCGTGACTGAGAAAAACATGACCAAAGACTTCCCGGCAGGTCACCCAAGCCAGTACTACTCTCGCATAAGCACGCTTAACTGTTTGGGCGATTAACCGTTAGACCACAAAACGCGTTTCTAAGACTATTTGAGTTTTCAACTTATTAGAAAAAGTCAACATATTATTTCCCTCCCCCATTGACCAAAAATCATCCCTTGAGTTTATAAGTCATTTCGTGATTTTTAGGCTTACGGTTTGATGTCTAAAAGACATTTAATACCAACCGACACTAGACTGAGCCCAGTCTAGACATTATAAGTCATTTTAAATCATTTTTATCACATTAGAAAAGTAACATTTTACTTTTCTCAATTTTACGCAATATTCGTACGTTTTACGTATTACGCGTTTTAGACCCGTGTTTCCAGTTTTTAGCAGGGTTTTAGCACCCGATAGAACCTACCACTCATTTTATATTTTATTATGGAGTATTTTGACAAGTTTAACCATACTTTCAAATTCCATAATTTTACGACACCCGGTTTTACGTTTTGAGGCCTAATCATTTACGATTGGCATTTCCCGGAGTCAAAACTAACCAAGTATCTTGGATAATACCAAGAAAAGTCCACACCCTTGTCCCCCAAGCTTGTGAACCGCCTAGGAGGGGGGATTCACCACCCATGTGGCTTGATCTTATGCCTTGTGTCATGAGATATGAACATGTGTTCAACTTGGCCTCCAAGTGTTGACTAGTCAACAATGTAACCTCTTCATTTGCATATAAATGCTTCTCCTCCCACTCCTTGACCATATGAACGACCCACACACACAACACACTTCATTTTACTAGTTTACTTCAAGTTCCATCCAAGAAATCAAGTGCTATATCCATACATAAACCCTAGTTTAGTTTTGATTCATCAAAACTACTTCAAATCCTTAGAACTTTGGTGATTTCTCTTGAGTTTGAATCCACTCAAGTCACCTCAATTTTCATCATCTCTCTTTCAAGATTACAAGAGTAGAAAGATTGCATGAAGTGAAGTGGGTTGAAGCAAGTCTATCAAAGTCCTATCCTTACATGTTAACTTCCTTTCATCTTTGAAAGCCAAAAGTTGTGAGCCAAACCCTAACTTGATTCTTGTTAAATAATCATGTTCATGTTATTTACATATTATTTGTGCTATATATTGTCTTGTTATCATGTCCATGATGTATAAAAATGACCAAAACAAGTTATTGTTATTGATTGTTACAACAAGTTACTAAAACAAGTAAACTAGTGACTTTCTTGGTAAGACCTGATTAAAATGGTAAAAATATGATGTTGGATCATTACATATTATAGTAGAGGACTTAACAAGGAAACCATAGCAATTTGAACCACCCAAAACGAGTATACGAGTCAAAAGTTACGCCCATTTGAAGTTACCAAAGATTTCCGGCAAAACTGCCAAATACCATTCTGATCAAATTTGGGTTTTGAAAGTCCCACTTCTGGTCCGATTCATCAAAAAGTTAAAACACGAAAGTTGTCCGGAACGACGTTTTCGTTCAGGTTCAAAGAAGCTCGAGACCTAAAAACACTTTCCGAGTGATAAAATTCTTCAAAATCTAAACAGCCCATTTTTAGGCAAAAGTCACAAGATTATGGTTATACTTTGAAAGGAACAAGAGGTCTTATGACCTATAATCAAGACCACAACCATGGCTAGAGCCAAGGTTGTGTCTCATGACCTTGAAACAAGGACCAAAGGTCATGGCTAGGCCATGACGAAATGACCAAGTAAACTTACATAGGCGTAAACATGAAACAAGAGTTGGCGATAACTTGAACATACAATTTGGATCTACTTCACTTAAAAGGAAACCATGAGATTTTACCAAGAGAAAATGGTCATTCAAGACTTATGAAACATACCCTAATAACAATCTTCATGTACTAATAAACTTTCCTAAGTTTATTCAAATATCGGACATGTAACTTTTCGGATCAAAACTTATATCTATATATTTCATCAACTACTACAATAGTAGGGAGCCTCATGTGAGGAGTTCATTATGTAAGCCGTCGAGATGAGTTGTGGATTTACGAGTTAAAGTGTCCTGGCTCCTCGAACGCTTACTAACATGACTTCTGAATTATGTCGGCCCGAACGGTAGTAAACGATATACAAAACATACATGTTTCATGAATCATTACTTTCAAAGACTTACAATATACATCATACCACATCATGGACTAAATGCAAGATATATATATAGGCACTACTTCATATTCTTTACTCCGATCCTAAGTTGCGACATTCTATTATAGGTTGCTCGTAGAAACCTTCACGATTCGACCATCACATTCACTACTCACTACATAACTTAAGGTGAGTTCATAGCCCCACTTTCCATTACTTATTGTGTTCAATCGATTTAACAAACTCTATGAATATCACTCAACCTTTGTGTTGACCTCTCAAGCATGTATTTCAGGTTCATGACGATCAAGGATGGCACGGAAGGACACGGATACTCAAGAGGGCTATAAATTTTATTATCATTCAAAACTCATTTATTATACATTGTAAACATGGAACCAATTGGGACCTCATTTTGTAATCTCTGATATTTATACAATTTGAATGATAAATCTTTTAAAACGACTCAATTGGAGTTCGTTTTCTATTATTGTGTCTATTGTGCCGTCAAGTAACACCCAGTTCGAATTCCGCTGCATCCATGAATTGGGGGTGTTACAATGCCCCTGAAATTTTGTTATCTACTATCGCCTTTTGAATTGCTAAATGTAACCCTTCCATTGCTAAAATAAACAAAAAAGGAGACAACGGGTCCCCCTGGCGAAGACCCCGATGCAAAATAATTTCATCTGTTGGGCTTCCATTTACGAGAACTGATACTCTAGCGCTGAAACAAGACATTCCCGGATCCAGGATCTCCATTTTCGCCCGAACCCAAATTGTTCCATCATGTGGTCTAAATATTCCCAACACAAAGAGTCGTACGCCTTTTCAAAATCAACTTTTAATATCATTAGTTTTTTCCTCTTTAATTTATACCATTCAATCACCTCACTTACCATTAGCGGCCCATCTAGATGCACCATGGTAAAGATATATAAAAGGCGATCGTGCAATTTCTTTTACATTGAAAGTGAACAAAATAAGTATCAGAATACCAGAACTTCTGAACAACACACGGTAAACAATAAAATTACCAAAAAAAAAAATAATAAAAATAAAAAATAAAATAAAAAAAATGTGTACCAGTCCTTATCATAGGCCCACCTGAATAAGCAGTGTGGCAAAGAGTTATAGAGGACGATAAGGGTTCCCTCCAAGCACACGGCTGTTGTAAAGATTAATAAATTATGACAACCAATTAGACCCTAAACGTTAAAGTAAATCCTGTCAAATACAATTTTGCAATTAAATCTGTAAAAAAAGCTTTTAAATTATATGAAGCATGAGAAAGAGAACGTACCATCGGTTTTATCGATATTAGTCAAGTCCGCTGCTAAATGATAGTAGTTGCTGTGAACGAACAAAAAATGGAGATTTTTATTATTCTCAAGGGTGGGAGGATCGGACGGTAGAGATTAATTAGAGTCAAATGTGGGGATTGCCAGCGTGGCAACTATAAAAGGAAATACATCAATTAGCTAGTGTATTTTTTTTTAACTATAGTTGTGGTGCTTGTGATTTGTCGGGTATTTCACTTTTAATCCAATTTTTTTTAAAGATTTTAGGTTCAGTCCAAAACTAAAACACCATTTTCAGTCTAATTTCAGCAATGCTGTTAATTTATTTATATTTGAATGTTAATTAAAAAGGTGTTTTTGTCACTTGACAAACCTATTATTATTATTATTATTATTATTATTATTATTATTATTATTATTATTATTATTATTATTATTATTATTATTATTATTATTATTATTATTATTATTATTATTATTATTATTATTTATTAACTTATTTATTTATTTATTTATTTATTTTATTATTATTATTGCATAAATCTAAATCTTCATCAATCACAAATCCCTTATCTTATATTTTTCAACTAACCATTTAATCTTCTTCATTTCATATCACCAACAACAATCCCATTCTTACCATCACTCATTACCAGTCATCAATTTTAATAAAAGTTACCAAAATCTAAGACTTCTTTCTTAAAAAGGTAAATAAAAAACTCATGAACAACTTTCATCATATTATAACACTTGGAAATAACTTCAATCTCATTATTAATGTAAACTCTAAGTTTCATGTTTTCTTCATCCTCGGTATTTCACTTTTGGTTAAAAATTTTAAAAAGTTTTGAGTTTAAGTCAAAATTGAAACACCCATTTCATTTTTGGTCTAATTTCAGCAACGTTGTTCATTTATTTATGTTTGACTGTTAACAAAAAAGGTATTTTATTATTTATTATTATTATTATTATTATTATTATTATTATTATTATTATTATTATTAGAAATTTATAAGATTTACAAGAAATTAGTGGAGAACCGCGAAACTATCAGAGCCCCCATTCTTCTAGCTATACCAAAGCTAATCTTACTGAAGATAGCAGCATGCGCTCCAATGTCTTCATCAATCACAAATCCAGTAACTATCTTATATTCTTCAACTATGTACTTCTTCAACTTCTTCACTTCATATCACCAACAACAATTCCTCTCTTACCATCAGTCACCGATTTTAATCAAGTCACCAAAATCTAAGACTTCTATTCTAAAAAGAGAAAAATAAATAAATAAATTAAATTAAAATTCGTGAACAACTTTCATCATACTAAAACTCTTCAAAATAACTTCAATCTCATATTAATGTAAACTCTAATTTTCATATTTTCTTCATCCCCGTATATTTTTACAATCCAAACACGCACCAACAATAAATCTTGAAACCCCATATGTCTTCTTCATCCCCGTCTATTTTCTTCATCTCATTAAACTTTTTTACTAAATTGCCTTCTTACATATCATTCTCTATTTCAACATCTAAAAACACAAATAAACACACACACCTCTTTATCCCTCATTAAAGTTCCGGCCAACTTTTTTACTTTATTGTTTAATAGCTTTTAATCTCCGGTTAAAGCTTTCATGATTTTGCCGCTCGAATTGAGGGGGAGTATTAGCCTGTATTAGTCAAAGGGCCCAAGCCCGAGTCTAGAAGATTCTGTCTATGTATATTTATGTATGATGTAATTGTGTATTGTCAATCAATCAAATCAATTCACCATTATCTATCAATCATATTATCTTACTGTCTCTAGGTGCAAAGGGGCATTCCAGCTCGTTTCTCAAGCATGGAATCTGTTGTCCAATAAAGACAAAAGATTGGCGTATGATCATAAAAGGCATATGAGACTAATGGGACTGTCAAGACGGTTCCCACTTCTGTTCCTTCATCTTCATCTTCACAAGGAAGAAGAAATAACATATCAGCCCTAGAAACATTTAAGATGTTCCTTATTGTGGTTTAATTTTCTTGTTGCATAAGTGTATGAGACATAAGAGTACGTTTAAATTCCTGGTGACGTATCATATGTATCAAGCATGTTTGTAAGTGTGGTTTAATTTCCATCAATCCAATTTGTGGTATTGAATTTTACTTAAGTTCTACGTGGTGCTGGATTCCTTAATGAACATCCTAATGTTATTCGTGTTCTTTGACTTTCAATTTCATACATTAGACTTTTTCTTGAATATCTAAATGAGAAAGCTAAAGGCTTCCCCCTCTTCTGGTTTCGAGCAGTGAATGGTTCAATTTTATAGAAAGTTAACCTCATGTTTGGTTATACACTTGTACCATGCATTCGGCTAGCACAAAGTCATATTATTACTGGAAGTATAGTGTATTAAAAATCGGTCAATAATGACCGTAGTGTATTTCTGGTACATAAATCAGCTCGAATATTTTGATACTTATCGAATATTTTGGTACAACTCTATTTTCATCGAATAAGCGTTTGGATAAGCAATCCCAAACTCAAAACTGTGCATTGCTGTTTAGTCTAAGCAAGCCCAAACAGCCCTTTAGCAGTTAATATGTAGCTTTATGGTCATCATTGTTGTTTTAACCATATTTCTGGAAATACAAGCCTTTAGCTTTTGGATGTTATCTCTCCTATTTGAAACGATAATAAACGGAGACTTTAGCTTTTACGTTACCAAACGCTTTGAAAATACGAACAGCTATTGCTAATAACTGTTTATAATTGGTACTACAACTACCGTTATTAGTAGTTTTGAAAAAGTAGGCTTGAGACATGCTTCTTGGATAACACGTAACCTGTTTTGAATTGCAGCCCAAACACCTCTTTATAATCTATATCGATGTTATTGATCCTTTATGTGTATCGATTGATTGACAATAGGCGAACTTAAGGGGTTATTCTGGAAACTGAATATAGTGTAGGGTACAAGTGTAAGTTGTGTAATTAAGCTGTTAAATTAGTTAGAGCAAGTATCAAGTGTATAAACGAGGCATTTACTTTCAAGCTGAATTATATTACACAAGATGTGTTAGTATGAAAGGAGAGTTATTATGTATGTTTGTGTTTAAGGTTGAAACCAAACAGTGGTTAGTATAATCCAAAAAATGTTTAAGTATGACCGATGTGGGTGACTCCCACATCTCAGCCCGTTACATAGGCGGTAATCATGTATATATCTTACTAGACAGAAACATATAGTTGCATTCAGTGCATATCATATAAATGTTTATTTTTGACCGATGATGTTATTTTCTTACTCGTATGTTTTAGGATTATCGTGTCCCATCATCTCGAATAGAAAAGAGAAACAGGATGACGCATGGTATTTAGCATTTGGGTATTCTGAAAGTTTTTGTCATCACGTTTTACAAATGATTAATGTGCCATATTTACCTTTTTAATGAAATGACCCAAACTGACCCATTTTAAGCTATATTTAATTTTTTTTTTTATCTTTTTTACATAGTCCGAACCGACATGTAGGATCTGAATTTTAAGCTATGAAAGACCAGAACCGACATGTTGGACCTGTTTCTTAAGATATGTTTATATCTTTTTAACATAACCTGAACTGAACCATTTTATACAAGTCGATGTAGCCAGAAAAAACAACTCCAAGGGGCTTGTTGTAGCTCTGTAACAAAAAAAAGAAAAGAAAATATAAATTTTTTTGGTACTCTCCATTAATAAGTAGTCGGTATGTTAATTATGAGTGCAAAAGTTCAATATATCTTATATCATTAAAATTATTTGATTTGGGAGGTTCTTACTGGGCACCGTTTTTTTCTCCAAGTTACTTTTTTATTTACCATTCAAAAGTAAAATGGGCCGAAATAGCCATCTGTACTAGTGTTGGTTAGTTGCTGTACTGACTGCTTTTGGAACCTCTGTTAACACTAACAGATGACTGTGTTTACAAAACAATCATAACCCATAATGCTTTTAATGGAAGACTCGTCCGATATGGCAATGATTTCAACAAAGGTTCCAACCTTGTTCGTGAAGTTCAGGACACCACCAGTTAGTTACTAATTGCTTAAATTACATCAGGAGTCCATAAAGATCAATAAAAGTACCAGATCATTATTATGCCAATGAACATACAAATTCAGAAAATTAAAGTGGTCCAACACACGTACATTCACATTAGAGACTTGAAACTTGAGAGTTGAGAGTGTTGTCAAAGTTACAATGTCAATAAGCTTCAATGGAGTTGAGAGTGTTGTCAAACTTGATACTTGAAACAGGAGTTTCAATGTTGCTACTTAATGGAGTTTCAATAAGCTTTATGAGATCATTTTAGCCAAGAACGAATTTGTTGCTCTTCTTTTCCGAAATGAACATAGTGTTGATTCAAATAAGGAAGATCCATTGACATTACAAATGAGTCGATACATTGAGCTTGCCTACTGTATGACTACTCTCGCAAACACATCTTAAAAGACACAAGCCAACCTTATTAACTACTTGAGCATAAATGAAAATAAAACATACAGCATAGACGTCACTGTAAGTATCGTTATCGTCTGCCTTTGAATAACTCGACAAAAACATATGGGGTTTGATGAAGTTGATGCCGTCTCCAGTCTGCCTTTAGAATTGAGAATCAGGCCACATGACGAATACATAATAAATCTTGACTTTAACCATCCAAGTAAAAGCTCCAAATAACACTAATAACTAGCAACACACCACATTGACCACCGTGCACAAACTAAAACAAACACACTTTATCATTCTTTCGAGCTTCAAACATATGAGTGGCAGTAAATGTTAAGCCTTGGCATTGGTGATATATCGCTGACCCCATTCCAGTAATTTGTTGCTCTTTCAAAGGGAAGAAAATATTTACATTGTTAAGAAACTAACTGTCAAATACAGAGGTCGCAATTTCAAGCATTTTACTTATAAATGGATCAATTTACGGTATGTTATATTTAATGGGTTCAACAGGCTGAAAAAATTCATTAATCCTTATTTTTAAACAAGTTTAAAAAAAGGACAGACCACGTTTGCAGGTCAACGACCTGATCCAGTCCAGACTAAAATTACCAGTTTGACTTGTTTCCCAACCTGACTAGCTGCCCGTTATGGAACACCTCTAGTTTAGATCATGTTTTACCTGTAAGGCTCCTAAGCCTGCATTTCCAATGGTCCGCATCTACGGTGTGACTGATAAAGCATTAGGCAATGCTTTTCTGCAATACAAAGAAATGGGAATACCAACGGGTTAGGACTGACGTGTCATATATATGGTTCACAATGTTAACGAGTCTATCAAAAACAACCATTTGTAGTAGAAAAATTGGGGAGCTTGCAACAAAAGTCAAACATATCAATAATGTTTTAAACACATAATTTTCTTTTGGAATAACTTATGTGCAGCCTCTTCTACGAATCTGTTATTCCACCAACACATTTCATGTATCTAAGTCTCATGTCCAAATCCAGCCGTTCAAAAAAAAAAGTCTCATGTCCAAATGAAAAATAACAAGTTTCTATATCCATGTCTTTATTTATAAGAAACGTGTGACAGTGATACCGATGTAAACCTGAATCTATAGTGACAAAAAATCGAGCGCAATTTGACAAGTACCCTTGTATTCAGTGTATATATAGGCTTTCATGTTCTCTTTGGTCCACCTTATCTCTAAGCCCTCATGTTCTGTGATATCAATGAAAATGGCAAGCAAGTGTTCAGAGATGAAATGCCAACAATGCTAAATTTACTCCACTAGCAGATATAAACATAAAACAATAATTTGAACTTAAACATTTATTTCATACAACTAACAAATGAACCCAAATACAAAAGCTTTACCAATAAACTGCTAGTTTGAGGTCATATGAACAAGGCTGGCAAGGATTCTATGTGGAATCGAGCTTTAAAAAAAGGACCAATAACCCGTAATTGAACCACCAATAGTTTGCATACCTGGTTGTTGAAGATTTTCGAACCCAAGCTGTCAACTGGAAACATGTAAAAAGTAATTTAATGGTTTATGTTTATGTGGTCTAGGTGAAAAGAAATAAGAAAGCAAAGTGAGAAAAAGAAGGGGGAGAAATCCCGCTCAAAAGGGAAAAGTTAAAACAAATAAAGCCGGCTTTTTATTTATTTATAAAACAGGGCTCTATTTTGTGGCCGAATTAGACCCCGGTTTTTTCATTTCATAACCGGGCTTTATGCCTTTGTTTTTGACGGACACCTTTATAGAGCCCTTTTTCCTATTAACAGGGCTTTATTTCAGTACCAAGGTACATAGCCATCTGACCAATCTTCAAACCCAAACACTCCTTTAAAGATAACTGTTACTCAATAACCAGAGATTTCCAAATCTAACCAGTTAATCACTCGAGGCAGATTATTCTAGCAGACAAGTTCATGACATTTTCCAGCCTGCAAGCCTTTATCCATAACCATCCAAATTAATGATCATTTCATTTACTACCAAACACGAAACTATCAAGCAAAGGTTTTCAAAACCATGATTTATAGCCATCTCTTTAAACCTTTATTCCAAACACCACATAGGCATATAACAACTTTTCTGATCAACAAGGGAGGTATGGTTAACCGGACCGTTAGTTAGGACAAAGTAGCTTCATCGCTCACAGCTCACTAGCCCCCATCCTAAAGAAACCACGCCTCACTCTTCACATAATCCCATTCATGTCATATATCTTACTAGTTTGAATAACTGCAACATCCGAGTACAAACTCAATATTAGGTATGGGCGCTAACCTCATATAACATTCATACGCAAAATACAACTTTCATTGCCAGTTGCAGATACAAAAGTTTGATCATATTAACAAGATCAGAAACATTATCTCAAAAAACCAAGTTACCTCTGAATGTGAGGTAGAAGCATATCTAGTAGATCGTTCTTCTTCAGTGATACTTTCTGCAACATTAAAAAGCATCTCACAATTACATTAAAGCGATGACTTGAAGTAACCAACTCTTAAGTCTTACCTGAATCAAATGTTTTGCTTCCACTTGAATCAAATGTTTCTTCAGTGGTACTTCTGTCTGCTGGACCACTTCCAATGTCATCTTGATCAGCAAGTGAGGATTTTTCCACAACTTCGTCCTCTATATATTCCATCATAGAGGAAACTTTTGGTCTGGGAACTTTAAATGATCCATCAACTCGTTTTGCATTTGCAAGAACATCTGATCGTGAAACGTAGTAAGCTTTTTGTTATTAAAGAAACTGAAAATGAATGACTCGTCAAAACATTAACACTCAAAGAAGATACATGAGCCTGATTACAAATGAGCCAGAAAAACTAATGAACATTGCAACTTTTATAACCAAACTTCAGAAAGATAAAGTCTTTAAATATGTGATTCTTATCTTGATGCAGAACAAGGCAACGTACATTATATTAGCTTCAATCATGCCTAAAAGATACTAAGACGAACTGTATATGGATAACCATATGGTTAATTTATCTAGTTATTCATTATTGAAAAACCCCTTATTCCCCCAAATAACTAATAAGCATTTTGGCATAAGCTTACCCAGCCTATAATTTCTTTATACAAGCTTACCCAAACACCCCCTAAATCCCATATTCGCATGACAGGTATCCCTCTCACAAATGCATGCTACTTTACACATGATAATTAGGGAAAAACGAAATAAATTCCAATGTATAACGCACTTTGACATAAGCTTACCCAAACACCTTCAATAAGCTTTTTAACTTTTTTATACCCAATAACTTATTAACCTCTTAAAATAAGCCTACACAGAGTAGTAAAACTCGGATCACAAATTACTAGCTACAAGCCTACACATAAGCCCTTTAAAATAAGCAAAAACTCAATAAGCTTTTTAGCTTAATTAAAACACAATAAACTATTAAGCTCTTTAAATAAGCTCACCGAAACACCCCTAAATCCCATTAGATCACACTACTATAGTACTATAAGACATAATAGTCCAAAAAAAGTCATCCAATGTAATAATATTTTGGTTCTATGAACAATAATATGGTCCTATAAACATATGATTTCAAAACATGTACATAAAAATTCCAATACATCCACGTACTCGCCGCCTAGGACCAATTACTCGCTGCCGCCCAACGTGATTTGCAACCTTAATTTAAGCTTTTTTAGAGCCCAATATGATCTCAAACACCCCCTAAATCCCATATGATGACACTACTATAACACATAATAATTCAAGAAAAGCCAAATACATAATCCCAATGTATAATAAACGTAACTCCTCACCTAATAACAATTTCCTCTCAGACAATTTTAATTAAAAAATTACACAACAAATATCAAAATTAAAAAATAAATAAAAAAGTGTAATTCAAAGAATTTAAATTTGATGTTAAATTATAATTCGAAGCTATGGTTATGGTTTAATAACTGTTAAACTATATATTACTGTAACAGCTTAAGTAATAACTTTTGGTCTGGGAACTTTAAATGATCCTAAAACATAGTAAACTTTGTGTTATTAAGAAACTGAAAATAAATGACTATTCAAAATGTTAACACTCAAACAAAATACAAGTTGAGTGTAAACCAGAGAAACTAATCCTTTATAGCTTTTAAAACCAAACTTAACAAAGATAACGCCTTTAGATACGTGGTTCTTATCTGGAGGCAGAACAAGGCTACATACATTATATAGGCTTCAATCATGCCCAAAGGATACTAAGATGATATAATGTATCAGATTAACCTTATGCATTTATTCATTATCGAAAAACACCTTATTCCCCCAAATAACTACTAAGCACTCTGGCATAAGCTTGCCCAGCCAATATAAGTACTTTATATAAGCTTAACCAAACACCCCCTAAATCCCATATTCCCATGACAGGTATCCCTCCCACAAACGCACACTCCTTTACACATGATAATTCGGGAAAGAAGAAATACATTCCAATGTATAATGCACTTTGACATAAGCTTACCCAAAACACCTTCAATAAGCTTTTTAACCTTTGTATACCCAATAACTTATTAACATTTTTAAAATAAGCCTACACAGAGTAGTAAAGCTCGGATCACAAAGTGATCCACGATTACTAGCTACAAGGCTAGTGACCAGGGCGAGTTGAGCAGAATCGGCCAAAAGATTCAATTTGGTCACAAGTTGGTCAGCTCGGTGCTAACTCGTAAAAAAACTCGGCGTGATGTATTTTAACAAGTGTGTTAAAGTTTCTAAACATATACCTCTAGGGTTCATGAACATTTATATAGTCCTATAAACATGTCATACTCTTACACATAGCTTCAAAAACTTGTATATAAAAATTCCTATCTAAGACTATGAGTATTCCCAGCCTAGGCCGACAACTCACTACAAGCAAAACAACATACAGTATTTGCCTTCAATCAAGCCCAAAATATATAGTAGGGGGACGTTTAGGTAAGGTAAGAGTTGATAAAATAAACGTAAAGCTTTAGGGTGTATTTAGGAGCTCAAACAAATAGAAACAAAACTGGGGCTAAATAAGGGGATGTTTGTTTAAGCTTATTTTTAGGCTTATGAGCTTATTTGACTATGCTTATATCTCATACACCCGTATTTTATGGCTTATTTTCAGACTTGTGAGCTTATTATGACTTAAAGATGGAAGATAGGCTCATAAGCTGGAAAAAAAGCTGGATAAAGATGAGCTTATGGGATGTAATCCGAACCAAATAAGATCATAAGCCCAAAATAAGCTTAAACAGCGATCCCTAAGTTCAACGTTTCACCATCCCAAAATTCAGGGTAGTTTTTGAAACTTGTTATATACTTTGGGTGTGATTAGAAGTATGGACTTTTGTAACAATTCACATTTTTCAGGATAATCACCATTCCCGGAAAATTTCACTATTCACTTTTACTATTCATTTTTCCCGAAAATTTTCCCGAAAGTTGATTTTTATTTGATATTCTCAAGTGATAAATCATTTCCATGGCAAATTAAAAGTTTGACATTCATAAGCTCATTTTCGTGAAAGTTATTAAGGAATTACACGTTTTAGGGTAAAACGTCAATCAGAAATTCTATGCACAACGAAATTCCACCCCGTCAGGTGACCCCGCATCAGAAAAATGTTTGACACACTCATGATTTATTTGAGAATTAATCGTGACTAAGAAAAACATGACCAAAAACTTCCCAGCAGGTCACCCAAGCCTGTACTACTCTCGCATGAGCACGCTTAACCATTTGGGCGATTAACCGTTAGACCATAAAATGCGTTTCTAAGACAATTTGAGTTTTTCAACGTATTAGAAAAAGTCAACATATTTTTCCCTCCTCCATTGACCAAAAATCATCCCTTGATGTTATAAGTCATTTCTTGATTTTTAGGCTTACGGTTTGATGTCTAAAAGACATTTAAAACCAACCGACACTAGACTGAGCCCAGTCTAGACATTATAAGTCATTTTAAATCATTTTTATAACATTAGAAAAGTAACATTTTACTTTTCTCAATTTTACGCAATATTCAGCGTTTTACGTGAATTACGCGTTTTAGACCCGTGTTTCCAGTTTTTAGCAGGGTTTTACACCCAAATGGAACCTACCACTCATTTTATATTTTATTATGGAACTTATTGACATGTTTATCAATACTTTCAAATTCCATAATTTTACGACACCCGGTTTTACGTTTTGAGGCGTAACAACTTACGGTTTGCAGTTTTCGGAGTCAAAACACACTAGATATCTTGGATAATATCATCCAAAGTCCAACCCTTGTCCTCCAAGGTCTTGAAACCGCCACTAAGGGGGGGCATTCACACTATGTGGCTGTTAAAAGTTACGTATAAATATTAATTAGTAAATGTCTAGTATCGAACCCGAGACCTCGGGATTGCACACTTTACAAACAAGAATAATGTAAATAAATATATATATGTTAAATGTATCGTATATATATATTTATAAACACTTAAGGGACTAAATAATCATTAATATTAAACGTAAGTATTAATTATTATTAAGGGATAAGAGAACGAGGACTAGAGTGTAACTTGGGAGTCAAGAAGGATCTAGAAACACCCCAAGGGTGCCTAGGCCGGTCGAAGCCCACACCATGGGTCGATCCACCCTTGCTTGTGCTCCAAGGAATCACCTAGTATATATACAAGGCCAAGGATTAGGGTTTCACATCTCTTGTGCACACACACAAAACCCTAAAGTTTTCTTCTCCTTGTTTCTTCTCTTGGTCGATCGATCCTCACTCCCATAAGGGTTTTAGGATCGAAATTTTCATAAGCAAATTAAGTGTTTTGTTTACTTGCATCAAACCTTTATTCGTTGGTAGTTTGTGTGTACAAGAACGAGGTAATTACTTACTTTAGTAATTATCAAGAGATCGATAAACAAAACGGTAAGGGGTTTATCATTGATCTAATTGTACAAGAATCAAGGTTTATTTGAAGTGCATCGGGTATGTTTTCTATTTATGTTTTAGTTAATCTTTATACGTGTTATTACTTGATCCTAGCTTCCGCAATATGTGTACTTTGATTGTCAAACTCTAACAGTGGCATCACGAGCCATGGATAACATGTAATTGATTACTAAAACGTAATAAAAATCGGATCTTTAATTGTTTTAGATACATGTTTTTCTAGGGTTTTCTTTAAATTTTTTAAAAATTTTTGTAACCCTAACCCTAATTTTAAGGGGGGGGTCGATTTCCACTATAAAACCCTAATTAGGGTTTGTGGTTTTCTTGATTATATAATAATCATATAGAAACCCTAGGTCTAAACCGGTTTTTGTGGACATACTTGTGACCTATGTGCTAATTGTTAGGTTAATCCGTGACGAAACATGCATGTTAGTCATGGATCTTGTTTGTTTATTTATGTC
>JARVZY010009364.1:0-27263 GCA_030686995.1 Artemisia argyi
CACATATCATAATTTGTTAATTTTATGCTTGTGGATATTCTTTTTGAGAAACAGAGTATTATATAACAAAATGGAAATGCTCTGTCATGGTTTTATTTCACTTGAATGTATATTTGTTGCAATTTTCACAATAGCAATGATATAATGTTGCTACTGTTAGCAACTAATTTTTTTTTTCTTATTTTCAAATTTCAAACCAACGCACACGTAATATACACGGTTTGAAATTTTGGGAAAAAAACGAAAAAGTTGTATGAATAAATGAAAAAAAAGTTAAAAAAAAAAAAGAAAAAAAAAAAGAGTTATAACTGAAAAAAAGAAAAACAAGGGACTTAAGGTGAAAGTCAACGCAAACATAGGGACCATTATTGTAACTTTTTTAAGTAAAAAAAAGTCAAATGATGACTGGTGAAAGTCAGCGTAAGCCACATGGACCATTACTGTAACTTTTCAAAGTTGGTAACCGGGTAACCTGCTAGTTCCCAATAATCTTACGTATGTTGATAACAATTTGAAAGTATTTTGCGTATACTAGTAATTTCCAAAGTTTGTTACATAGATCGTCTGTTTAGAATAAATATATTGCGTATCTTTAGCTTTCACAAAAAATTAAAACCATAATACACACTTGATAATTCACAATATATAATGGGTCAAGTTCTCAAACATCAAACACTATAAATTGAATTGTCAACAAGTATGTTTGGTATTATACACTATAAATTATCAACAGGTTCCATAAATTATAAATTGGATTATTTAGCAAGTTATAGTATGCTTGGCATGCTCGTTTGGTTGCATTTGAAGAAGGCAAATGAACAAAACTTGTTCTAAACATTACATAATGGAAAAACTTTAGGTTTTAAATACATTAAAAATAAAGGCATACCAATCTTCTCTCATCAGGAGATCATTGTTTTTGTGACTTAGCCAAAAAGTTTTCAGGAGTAGATGCAATGGATTCGGGTATAAAAGGACCATTTTTAAGATTTCAAGAAGGTAATGTTCTAGTCCATTGAGATAAACTATGAATCTGTCATTCCAGTCAAGAAAATTATCCTCATCTAGTAGAAGGAATGAGGTAACATGAGCCCCTCACCCCTGAAACGCCCTTTTACTGATTTGACCAAAAATTAAAACTTTTTGCGGAAACAACTCAACTAAAATAGACATTCTGTTCCTCTTTAATAGGCTTAGAAAATTCTATTACAAACTAGCACTTGAGACTATTTTTAAAAGAAACTAGACTTAATTACCTTTGAAACGACGGGTGACACGACTTTTGACGACTTATAGATTAAAAGATATAATTTTCCAAAATTTGACGAAATTTGAACTGCACTTAGCTGTACCACAGCCGTGGCTAGTTGCCTCACCAGCCTCACAGCCGCACGGCTGTGTTCTACAGCCGCGGCTAAAAGCCTCAGAACCTGCACAACACTTTTTAACTTGTCTTTTTGACCAAACTTGACCCCCATGACCCGATACTTCACTAGGACTTCCAGAAATCGTATTAACATCATAAAACATCATTTTCATAACTATAGTTGGTCTAAAAGACCCACGAGCATATACTTTATGGGGTTTGCCAAACACTAGTTTTTAACCCGTTTGCATACACTCTTTTATACCCAAGACACTTAACAACTACATATTCATTTAAACACATGCAAGACATGAATTTGACACTTCAAAACAACCATCAGACACTTTTAATTTGACTCAGGGGTTCAACATGATTGAGCTCGGCATCTACCAAATTCTCTTACATATATCCAAACGCTTCCAACCCGTGCCCAATCTTATGCCTTTACCAAGGCTTTAGCTTTTTCGCATAGAACCTACAAAAAACATTGCAACTATAACACGTAAGCAAAACGCTTAGTAAGTAACCAATTAAAACATGGTTAATACATCAATTATCATATAATGCATCATGAACAATCTCAACTAGTCTAACACTAAACCACTTAATCTTGCATACTAAAGCTATAACAGTTAACATGTACCATAACCACGTAACTGTAACAATCATTAAGCACATAATAACAATCAACACATACCTTGTCTAGTTCATAACCAAGGATTAACACTCAACAATCAATGTCTCCTATTAAGCCACACTTTATAAACAACTATACCCAAATCCTAACACTTTCATCCATAATCACATGATTTGTAAACATCCATATTAATCACATAGTAACCAAGTTACTTACCTTGGCTCCATAGTCAAGTTACCAAATAAGCTCCTATAATCTTCTTTGATTCCTAAACCATAACCCATCACAAATCATAAACACTTTGTAAACTTATAAATAAGGGTTTCTAGTCTTTACCAAGATATACTCATTCATAAATAACCCTCGTATGATCACATCATGACCATATGATAAAATCTTTAGTTCACTCAATTAAATCATTATTCATCATAGGGCTTAACCCAAAACCACTATAACCTCATTAGTTGGCTTCAAAACACCATTTACCTAAAACCCCTTAATTAACTTATAAACCCTAACACCAATAACATCAAGAATGAACATACTTACTTGTATAGTATTATAGTTAGGGCTTAGTCTTGCTTAAACTATCTTGATTCAATCTCAAAGATCATAAGTGCTCATGTTTCCCTTTCTTTTTGTGTTTCCAAACAGACACATAAACATAACTCGTAACATTTGAGAATGGTATTGAAATGTCTAGAATTACTTCACTCATAAGTGCTCATGTTTCCCTTTCTTTCATCCATATACTCCTCGATTGTTTGAGTCATCTTGTACCTGAAATCAAACAATAGGTATCAGTAGATACGTGTTACAAAGGAGAAAGCTAAGTCTAAATACGGAAATAAAATCTTTTTGGTGTTACTGTTCACCTAATACACCATAAATATGAAATTGCTTACACTGTAATCAGTCTTAAAACAATACGTATATTGAATTAAAAACATTACGCCATATCAAAATAAATTAAACCGTTATTCATCATTTTTGGAAAAATTTACTATATTTTGGCTAAGCACCTTTGGTGCTAGCCTAGTTATGATTCTTATGTTGTTTTGATTATGTTCTTACACTTTTATTGTTGCTTCTAGTGTGTGCATGCTTAGTTTATCGTTGATCCTCTAGTTTCGGTAGTTTAAAAGAACCGGTTGTACTTGGTACACTAGGAGAATTGACCATAGGACCCTGGTGCAATTAGGTTATGAGGGTTGGTAATAATTGACCATTCCTTGTGTGTTAAAACCGGTCGAACACCCCTAAAAGTTTAGGGTTTCGATTTTTGTTGATCAAAAACATTATCTTGTGTAGTTACTTGCATAACCTTAATACGGTTTAATTTGTGTGTACAAGAACGAGGTAATAACTCACTATAGTTATTATCAAGAGATCGATAAACAAAAAGGTAAGGGGTTTATCATAGATCTATTATTACACAAGATCAAGATTTATTGAAGTGCATCGGGTACGTTACTATTTATGTTTTAGTTAATCTTTGTATGTGTTATACTTGATCCTAGCTTCCGCATTCGTGTATTTTGATTGTTAAATTCTAACACTTTTGACGATTTTTTTTTTTTTTTAAATTTCCGCTCAGAAAAATTGTATGTGATTCGTAAAAATCACATATTTGATTTTTACAAATCAAATATGATTTTTGCGAATCACATGCGAGTTTTACGAATCACATATGATCCATAAAAAATCACATAAGATTTGACATTTACGAATCACATGTGATTTTTCTGGGAGTCGAAAGTATATAACAATGCATATCTATAGAAAGATAATTTAATTCTCATCGTGATGGTATAATTTTTTTTCGCGTAACGATTAACGGTTTGCAAGATATTTAATTTAAAAAAAAATGATTTTTTTTATAAGAAAAATGAGTGGCTATGATTCGTTTATTAGTTATATGATAAGTATGAGTTTTATATTGAACTTTTGTCAAGGTATGACTGACAAGAAATAAAATGTTGTACATTAAAATAACAGCCCATTAAAAATTATTTTCAACCGTCATGTACAAAACTTTACAACGAATTAACCATGATTAGCAAAATAATTATTTTAAGTAGATCAAAATTGTTCAACAAAAAGATCAAACCATACTTCCCTTCAAATAAGTGCAAATATATCATTTAACTTGCAAACATTTTGTGGACGTATAGTCTGGCCCGCGCCCAGGAATGGGTCAGGCCCGGTAGACAGCGGCCCACTCTATGCCTAAACCCTAATCCATGCCTTATAAATATAGGGCTAGGGTTCCATTCACCATACGATATAACAGGTTACCCTAAACCTAATTCTGATATGCTCCGCGCATCAATACTAACTTGACTGTCGGAGGTGGATCCCGGGGCTAAGGCCTCATGGAGAGTCGTTGAATCAGTCCGCGCCAGATTATGTATCAACAAGTTGGCGCCATCCGTGGGACCACGACAAGTTTCGTGTTCTCACATCACCGGAAAGCAACCATCAAGTTCAAAAGCCGATCCCTCACGCATCGATTCGGATGTATATTTATTTAAGTCAATATTTTCTAATATTAAAAAGATATGTTATCAATCGGTAAGATATATCTTTTAAATTTAAAAAGATATTCCAATATCTTTTAAAGATTCAAAAGATTTTACATAAATCTTTTAAACTTGGTAAACACAATTTTACCTATAACCACACTAAGTCCGCACGATCGGACCTACTTTATCTTTTAGACGCGAATTAATTCGCGCACATCTTTTAGCCGCGAACAGCGCAGTCGCGATAAATCTACCCGCGTTAGGCCGTGCGTTCGGACATCTTCGCAATGGACATTCGCCATGAGCACACGAACAAAAACCACGATGCTAGTCAATCGCCATGAGCGCACGAGACAAAAGCCGTGGACATGTTATGTTCATCTGCGATCATCCACAAAACGTTAGAGTCTATCCGGTCACGATAAATCTATCTGCGCCTGTGCGTGCGAAACTATTAGTCACGGTCATGGTACATCCATCCGCGACATTGTTTTTATTATAATAAAAGATCAATAAATCGCCATGAGCGTACTGCGTTCGCAGATTAGCTACGTGCTACTTCTCTTATATAGTTTGTAAAACCTCACGATAGGTGTAATTCGCACCGCTACTTCTTTTATGTATTAATTATATATGCTATGTGCTATATATTGCTTCACACTAATATTTTACTTCATTAGTTATTTATATGTTGCGATTCGTGGCATATACTTTTAATATTTGCATTAAGTGTTTTTCAGGATTTGAATAACTAAGTTTAATACTCCTACACGAGTAGCACCATCAAACTTGGGGGGCTACCAGGGTATATACTACCACTGTTTTCATACAAGTCACACAGGTATATTTGGAAGCAGATCGTACGTAAGAGGTATTGCAAGCCCGGTACAAAGACGGATTTAAATATTCGCACCATCTTGCCGCAGGGGAGACGTCCTCTGTCGGTTGTAAAGACGAATGTAATGTTCGCGCACAGCGCGCACAGCACACATTCTTGTCGCGCACAGCGCACATACTTGTCGCGCACAGCGCGCATCCTTATCGCGCACAGCGCGCACCTTTGTTGCGCACTGCGCACACCTTTGTTGCGCACAGCGCGCACTTCTGCCACAGAAGCACGTCTTCTGTCGCACCATGTTGCATCGCTACTGGTACAAAAGGTACGCCCTTACCCAGGATACAGCATGCGGAATCCACCTTCACCATTGTGAGACAATCACAATCGCAATCCCAGTGCGCACTGTCGCATGTGGGCTGCGCAGTATGATCCGTCCCATGTGCACACAAGTTACGCACACATAGGCGACGCCGTCATGGTTGATTGGGCCTATGCGGCCATGAACAAAACTTAATTCTAGCATAACATAGCCACGCACTATGTCATACTAAACTTGGGGGGCTTGTGGACGTATAGTCTGGCCCGCGCCCAGGAATGGGTCAGGCCCGGCAGACAGCGGCCCACTCTATGCCTAAACCCTAATCCATGCCTTATAAATATAGGGCTAGGTTTCCATTCACCATACGATATAACAGGTTACCCTAAACCTAATTCTGATATGCTCCGCGCATCAATACTAACTTGACCGTCAGAGGTGGATCCCGGGGCTACGGCCTCGGGTCCACTCCTAACGGGTTCTCTTTGTTGAACAGGTCTACTCAGGGCTAGAGAAGACGACTAACGGCCCATGGAGAGTCGTTGAATCAGTCCGCGCCAGATTATGTATCAACACATTTCAAAACACAACTCATAAACATACTGATAATAATTACAATATCATCAACATCTCTAATTGAATGTATAAATCAAGAATATTACGAGATTAAACTAACAAAATCATACGTCAAGATCATTCTCAATAAATGTTCTAATGATAATTAAGAATGATAAAAATGATTAAGATATAAATAGTTAGGTGGACGTAAAAGATCGGCATGAATTGTGTAACCATGCCCACCACCACTATCTTTAGCTTGAAATCTAATATCATAATTGATAAACCTACTACCTCCCCCCCCCCCCCCCCCAAGATTTTAGCTCACAACTAGCAAGTTGTATGGACATAAAAATTTAGGAGTTAACTACATTTTTGGTCATCGTGGTTTACCGGGTATAACACTTTTGGTCCAATAGTTTGAAAAGTAACGGATCTAGTTCAGAACCCGCTGACCCGTTACACTTTTGGTCCAATTTTCGTTGACCATAGGTTTGACTAGTTAAAAAAACATGATATGACTAAAATACCCTCACCGTTACACACATAATTTGCACCATTCGTCCCTGAGCTAACGGCCGTCAGTTCTGTTAGTTATCATGTGGCAACGTTAGTCCATTTAGCTAATGATTATTTGCATCGTTAGTCCTTTATACATTTTTTTCCATTTTTCTTACGTTTTCATCAGTTTTGTCCGTTTTTATACGTTTTCATCCTTTTTAAGTCGTTTTCATCCGTTTTTCTTACATTTGTGTCCGTTTTTCATACGTTTTCATTTGGTTTTGTCCGTTTTATTAAGCTTTTGTTTGGTTTTATTCGTTATCGTCCGTTTTATTCGTTTTCGTCCATTTTTCTTACGTTTTCATACGTTTTTATCCGTTTTAATACGTTTTAATCCGTTTTTGTCCGTTTTTCTTACGTTTTCACTCGGTTTTGTCCGTTTTTATAAGTTTTCATTCGTTTTTATTCTTTTTCGTCTGTTTTTATTCGTTTTCATTCGTTTTCTTACGTTTTCATACATTTTTACACGTTTTGATCCGCTTTCGTCCGTTTTTTTCGTTTTTGTCCATATTCTTACGTTTTCATACGGTTTTGTCTATTTTTTACGTTTCCGTTCGTTTTTATTTGCTTTCGTTCGTTTTTCTTACGTATAATCTAATTTTTGGAATTTTATTTTTTCAAATACCTTTTTTTCAATTTTTTTAAAAAAAAATTTCGAAAAAAAATTTTAGAAAAAAAATTCAAAAAAATATTTTCGCTAAAAAAGGGGTTTCCAAAAAAAATTCAAAAACTTTTTTTTTCAATTTTTTTTTCTAAAATTTTTTTTCAAAATAATTTTTTCAAAAAATATTTTTGAAAAAAAAATTCGAAAAAATATTTTCGCTAAAAAAAATTTTTTCTTAAAAAATTTGAAAAAAATATTTGTTTTTCTATAAAATTTGTTTTTCTATAACTTTTTTTTTTCAAAATTTGTTTTTCTATAAAATTTTAGAAAAAAAAACATTTGAAAAAAAAATTCTATAATATTTTAGAATAGTTGATTGTAAAGTATGTAAAGATTCAAGAGTAAGGGGAATGTACATTCCCTATGATGTACTACCTCCGTCCCATAAAAACTGTCCAGTTTGACTTTTCAAAGTCAAACTGGTTGAACTTTGACCTTATTTATTTTTGTGGTTATTATATAATAATTGATGCAAAATATATGAATAGATTGAGTTTTAAGTGTATTTTTCATTGGTATAATTTTTCATCAAGTATTATATAACACATAAAAAATATTTAAGGTCAAAGTTGAGCCAGTTTGACTCTGAAAAGTCAAACTGGACAGTTTTTATGGGACGGAGGGAGTATTATTTTGGATGGTAGGGTAAGAGTGTATGCAAAAAAAAAAAAAAAAAAAAAAAAAAAAAAAAAAAGAAAAAAAACGGATTACCATCCCGTTTCATTCTATGTTTATCTTTAAGTTTTTGTTATTTTTGATTTATTAGCTTAAGTCGAGTCTAGTCTTGGCTTAGCAACGCCATATTGTACATGTAATTAACCAAGATGATTAACTCGCCACCAGTAAATATTGCCTATATCCAACAAAACCGTGTATTCCATATCCCTACACCTAACGTTATAACCCTTTGAAAAGACCTCTTTGATAGTTTATCCTAGGTGCTTACGCCAAGTGGTGGAGGTTTGATCTTTTCCCAAGCCTATGGTAATCAATTTGCTATGACAGGTAGTGAGAGATGTTTTCCATTTCCTTATTGTGATATATACTTTATTACACCCGAGAGATGTGAGTATCTAAACACTATTTGTGAGGTGCTAGTGTATGACCTCCGTGCTTGTCTTTGGTCTTTGGTGGAACGATTATTTGTTGTAATTACTTTTATGTTAGTGTTAAATGACCCCTAACTTGTATTTTGATTAGAATAAAAGCGCATTTGCTTGAGGACAAGCAAATCTCAAGTGTAAGGGTATATGATGAGGCGAAAAATGAACCATTTTTAAAGGGTCATTTAAGCCCGAATTCGAATTTATTTGATCAAATATTACCCTAAATCGTTCCTTTTGTCATTTTAGGTACTTTTGGAGTGAAATTCAGAAAAGAAGGCATTTTGAACGTTTTTGGAGCATAAAAGTGAAGAAAACGGCAAAGTCTTAATTTTCCTTGCTGGAAACAGTACCTGACGGCGTCACCAAATTCTTAATGACGGCGTCAAGAGCAAAACAAGAGTTGGGAGAGGTGAGGGTCCAGTGAAAACGTGACGGCGTCACCATAGGCCGTCACGGTTCAAGAATGGATGACGGCCCAGAACCAAAAATACACATGACGACGTTAGATGTGGATCTAGGCAATCCGATTTTAATATTGGCGGCGAGTTGACGGCGTCAGAAATTTCTTCTTAACGCCGTCACCTTGTATTATCTATATATAGTTTTGCAATTTTCATTCATTAGTGTGTAACTTTGAGGGTGCAACTTTGAAAAAAACCCTAGGTCCGAATTTCACAGCTTTTTCAAGGGTTTTTACCCTTCGAAACATTTTATGTTCAATTGAGATAAGTACTCTTTCAATTTATTCAATATGTCTATGTGTTGTTTGAATATATCTTACGCTTGTCTTCAATTTAACATGCTAGGCTAGATTTCTTTTGTGTTTGCTTAGATGTAGAGAAACCTAGATGTTAATTATGGGTTGATTGTTTGTTTATAGTTGTTACAGATGATTGTATTCGATGTTAGGCTTAAGAAAACTGGCAGACTTGCATTGGTAACATGCTTGAACGTCTTAAGAAACATGATCGGATGTGTACTATGATATTAGGTTGTATTTAATGCGTAGGAGAATTCTAATGATCCCATGTTAGGAGTTTTTAACGGCTCGACATGGAGTGAAGGAGGATCTTATAGAGTTAGGGAATATTGTACACGGCCCTACGATTAGTATTAAGGGATATGACCCGTCATCCATGCAACTGTAACAAATGATTAACCTGTAAAAGATATCTAGGGAGTAATGAAATCTAAGTAAACACAACTTTACCTATCATTGTTCACACCAAATTAGTTTAATTAGATTTATTTTCATTTTTTGTTATTTTATTTTGATTGCATCTTTAGTAATTGGGTTAGATGACTAGCAACTAATTCCGCCCACTCCTTCAAAAACCGAGATTTTACTTGCTTTTATAAAACATAAAAAATACAAAAAGAATCATCCCTCACCTCTAAACCTAGGTTTTAGGCTTTCTAATCCTAGCGACACTATTCCTGAGTTGAACGATCAATCCCCCGGTACTTGTCACTATACTATACTACAACGATCAGGTACGCTGCCTGGTGGGGGTTGTAAGCTTCTCGAGATCCCTCGAGAGGTAAAACCTGTTGCGATTCCCACGCACATCAAGTTTTTGGCGCCGCAACCCGGGGAATAGTTATTGTCAAGGTTAGGATTTCTTTTTATTAGGTCTACTTGCTAGATTTCTTTCTAGTAAGATTTTGTTTTTATTTTTAGGTTTCCTTTAGTCTATCTTATTTATTTGTTTCCTTTGTTCGTAAACTATCTCGATGGATAACAATAGCATTGATCGTTTGATTCCTGCTATTCGTGTTTTTCGTCGTAGGATTTTCCAAATGCCCGTCCCAATCCCTTTAGTGGAAAACGAGAACCCACCTAACCTCTCGCCTAACCATCACTTTGATAATAATTCTGAAATGGAGGAGTCTGACCATGATAATGACTATAGGGCTAGTCCTTTTTACTATTCGGACTCCGATGAGGACCTAGATGATAGTGACGTAATTAATGAGGATAGGATGAAAGATGAAGTGGACCCTCTTAGGTATGTCGACCCTAGAGCAAGGATTGAGAATGATAGCTCATTTAATATGCAGTTTTCTTGTAAGATTGGATTTAGGAGCTTTGATGCCTATCTTAACTCATCTTTACCAATGAACATAATCTCGCGTAGTGAATACAATAAAATTATGGTAGATGAGTTAGAATACAAAGGAGATAACATTATTGCTAGGGCAATGGCATTGCATGTGTTTTTTGGAAGCTTTGTTTATCTTGTTGAGTTCATGGTTATGGAGAATCTAGGAGAATTTATCGATAGTAAATTAACCCAAGTTGTGTTTGGGAAACCCTTCAAAAGGTTAACCGATCTTGATGAAAAACTTATGGAAGGGTTAATTACATTTTCGGATGGGGATGAAGATTTTGTTTATCAAATGCCACATTCAAACCCTAGGTTTAAGGACCATTCAATTGAGGCATGCAATAGAATTCCCCCGATTTATTTGTTGAGTGAGAATGATAAAAGGAAAGGACTTAAATATACTCATGAAAAGAATAAACGGTATTATCATGGATGTTTAGAGTTAAGTGATGAGTATAAGAAAGATGAAGCAACGATTAGATGGCTCACACTTGGTTATGTGAGCGTTAGTGACACTAGGTAGACCATGACCTTGAGTCTAGCTACAAGACTCATAAATAAAGAAAAGCACTTCTTGGGAGGCAACCCATGTTTTGTGTGATTTTATTTTGTTTGATTGTTATTTGCTTCCGTATGCATGCTTTATTTTTATTGTTGGTAGATCATGTCTCAAACTAAATTGTGAAAATGCTTTATTTTGTTGTTTAACTTCGTCTTAACTTCATATAAAGGTATTTTGCAAAAGATAAGTGTAAGGGGAAACCCCAAATTTGTTTATAAGAACGAAATTGATCATGATTCTCCACAATATTAAATGAACATTTATATTAGTATTTGTTAGAGTCAAATGCTTGTATCGAGTCATGATGATGTTTTGCAGGATTTTCCAGGAAGTAGGACATAAGTTTTTCCAGAAATTTTCCGGAAACTTAACGAAAGATTTCTGTAGGTCACTTCTGACGGCGTCAAGAATTAATTCCTGACGGCGTCATGTGTAAAATTATGGAAATTTTGCTAGTTTTGTTTTTCTAACGGAGTCTTAAAGTTTTTGTTAATTCTTTAGTTTTATAAACTCCAGGAAATCTGCAAACATTCATTCCACAAGCATTATATCTTACATTGCTTTCTAGGATTTGTTAGTATATATAGATTGCCGCCGATTTTACGCGAGGTTGCTTTGCTTGTTTTCTCAGGTTTAACAGGTTATGTATGACAAGAAGATGATTTATTTTTCTGGAAGGGAGGCTTTGAATGTTCATTTTCTTGGAGGAAGATCTAACCTTGTTACCACTCTATCCACACTGAATGAATCAGGGGAGTATTTGCTTTCATTCTTTTACCTATTTCACTTTTACATTCTTTAATTGAACATTGGGGACAATGTTCATCCTAAGTGTAAGGGGAGGGTAAATGATGATACCTTATAGGATATACTTGCACTTGAGTTTGTTTGTTTGATGGTAGGTGTGTAATAAAACTAAGAGAAATACTTGTTAGTGTAATTTTAGCGCCAAATTTAAATTTTTTTACAACATTTAGGAGTGAAACTTTAGCCTTAGCAAGCGTCTCATGGATAGGAGTTGTATGACTAGCACAAAACCGTACCACTTAAAAAATTTTCCACCCAAATATGTGAGGTTCACCTTTAGATTTGATAGGAAAAGCATTCATTATTAGTGCTTATGTGTGTACCGGTAGTACTTAGATTCTAGAACTTGCGTTAGTGATGCATCCCGAGACCGCTAGTGAGACTACATTCGTGTAGTAGGATTTACTACATGATAAGAGGCATTAGGATCACCCTTGTGTTAAACCCGTATCATAATTACTTGACCACTTAAGTCATATTACTTGGCTAGTAAAGTCAACTAATTCTTCCCACGCCTTAGCGTTGTACTCATTTTTAGTACACGAAACCCCCTAGTATACCCCTCCGAGCCTATCTTTTCGTTTCAACCTTTAAGAATCTTACTTAAAGGAAGAATTTGTTACAACCCACTTAAATGTACACCCAAATCGCCTTAGCCTTCCGTGTATGCACTCATCTTTAGATTATTATTGTTACATGTTTAAACCCTTAGTTAATTATCTAATTGATTACATGGTTGCTAAGTCGAGTCATATCTTGTACATATTGTTTTGGGACGATTGGGACTCATGGGTAAAGTACTTGTTTTATGGAGTAATGGGGAAGAACATCAATTATTACCCCCATAGTTGATTGTAAAGTATGTAAAGATTCAAGTGTAAGGGGAATGTACATTCCCTATGATATATTATTTTGGATGGTAGGGTAAGAGTGTATGCAAAAAAAAAAAAAAAAAAAAAAAAAAAAAAAAAAAAAAAAAAAAAAAAACGGACTACCATCCCGTTTCATTCTATGTTTATCTTTAAGTTTTTGTTATTTTTGATTTATTAGCTTAATTCGAGTCTAGTCTTGGCTTAGCAACGCCATATTGTACATGTAATTAACCAAGATGATTAACTCGCCACCAGTAAATATTGCCTATATCTAACAAAACCGTGTATTCCATATCCCTACACCTAACGTTATAACCCTTTGAAAAGACATCTTTGATAGTTTATCCTAGGTGCTTACGCCAAGTGGTGGAGGTTTGATCTTTTCCCAAGCCTATAGTAATCTATTTGCTATGACAGGTAGTGAGAGATGTTTTCCATTTCCTTATTGTGATACATACTTTATTACACCCGAGAGATGTGAGTATCTAAACACTATTTGTGAGGTGCTAGTGTATGACCTCCGTGCTTGTCTTTGATCTTTCGTGGAATGATTATTTGTTGTAATTACTTTTATGTTAGTGTTAAATGACCCCTAACTTGTATTTTGATTAGAATAAAAGCGCATTTGCTTGAGGACAAGCAAATCTCAAGTGTAAGGGTATATGATGAGGCGAAAAATGAACCGTTTTTAAAGGGTCATTTAAGCCCGAATTCGAATTTATTTGATCAAATATTGCCCTAAATCGTTCCTTTTATCATTTTAGGTACTTTTGGAGTGAAATTCAGAAAAGAAGGCATTTTGGACGTTTTTGGAGCATAAAAGTGAAGAAAACGGCAAAGTCTTAATTTTCCTTACTGGGAACAGTACCTGACGGCGTCACCAAATTCTTAATGACGGCGTCAAGAGCAAAACAAGAGTTGGGAGAGGTGACGGCCCAGTGAAAACGTGACGGCGTCACCATAGGCCGTCACGGTTCAAGAATGGATGACGACCCAGAACCAAAAATACACATGACGGCGTCAGATGTGGATCTCGGCAATCCGATTTTAATATTGGCGGCGAGTTGACGGCGTCAGAAATTTCTTCTTGACGCCGTCACCGTGTATTATCTATATATAGTTTTGCAATTTTCATTCATTAGTGTGTAACTTTGAGGGTGCAACTTTGAAAAAAACCCTAGGTCCGAATTTCATAGCTTTTTCAAGGGTTTTTACCCTTTGAAACCTTTTATGTTCAATTGAGATAAGTACTCTTTCAATTCATTCAATATGTCTATGTGTTGTTTGAATATATCTTACGTTTGTCTTCAATTTAACATGCTAGGCTAGATTTCTTTTGTGTTTGCTTAGATGTAGTGAAACCTAGATGTTAATTATGGGTTGATTGTTTGTTTATAGTTGTTCCGGATGATTGTATTCGATGTTAGGCTTAAGAAAACTGGCAGACTTCCATTGGTAACATGCTTGAACGTCTTAAGAAACATGATCGGAGGTGTACTACGATATTAGGTTGTATTTAATGCGTAGGAGAATTCTAATGATCCCATGTTAGGAGTTTTTAACGGCTCGACATGGAGTGAAGGAGGATCTTATAGAGTTAGGGAATATTGTACACTGCCCTATGACTAGTATTAAGGAATATGACCCGTCATCCATGCAACTGTAACAAATGATTAACCTGTAAAAGATATCTAGGGAGTAATGAAATCTAAGTAAACACAACTTTACCTATCATTGGTCACACCAAATTAGTTTAATTAGATTTATTTTCATTTTTTGTTATTTTATTTTGATTGCATCTTTAGTAATTGAGTTAGTTGACTAGCAACTAATTCCGTCCACTCCTTCAAAAACCGAGATTTTACTTGCTTTTATAAAACATAAAAAATACAAAAAGAATCATCCCTCACCTCTAGACCTAGTTTTTAGGCTTTCTAATCCTAGCGACACTATTCGTGAGTTGAACGATCAATCCCCCGGTACTTGTCACTATACTATACTACAACGATCAGCTACACTGCCTGATGGGGGTTGTAAGCTTCTCGAGATCCCTCGAGAGGTAAAACCTGTTGCGATTCCCACGCACATCATTTGGACTTTTCTCATTTTTATACAAAGAAACAACTCAAACCACCATTCTATAATTTTCATATAATAATACCATTATGCATTAACTTACCTTTGTTGTTTATGCAGGTATGCAAAACAAGCACAAATATTCTTTCTTGAAGAATGACTTATGCTAATAGTGGTGAGTCAAAATAAAATCGATACATTTTGAGTGTTTTCAAAGTGAGTTATTAAAACGCTAAGCAACATTACTAATTATAAATATGAACTTCCAGTTAGGTGTTTGGCATGAACCAGAACGCTTTTGATCCCTATGGATATAGGACCATCCCATCAAAATGGAAAGGCGGATGTGAGAACGACACTTTAGTATAGGGGTGTGCATCGGGCCGGAACCCGACCCGTCCCGACGAAGCCCGAATCCCGACAAGCTTGAAAATCCTAACCGAATCCCGACCCGAGTCTAGCCTGAATCGTCCCGTATCCCGTCCCGAGTCCCGAAACGAAACCGATTTGTATGGTTTTTCTTTATAATCCCGACTTCGTCCCGACTCCCGACCCAATCCAAATCCCAACAAGCTGAGAAACCCAAACCGAGTCCCGACCCGAGTATGGTCGGTTCGGGATTTGGGACGATTCGGGACGTCGGGATCGGGATGGTTTTCGGGTGTCGGTCGGGTTTTGCTCAGCCCTACTTTAGTACCTTTCAACAAGTATGCATATAGATTTTTTTTTTTTTTTTTTTTTTTTTTTTTTTTTAAAATCTAGCAATGCGTGGTGCTTATTTGAACAACTTTAAAACCAACTTATTACACCTCAAAGGTTGAAAACATTGTTCTTACAAACTCTTGAAACCTGTTCACTCTTCAAATGACAATAGTACTACACAGTCCTCCTCTGCCATCACTTATTAATCCATTGTTAGTTTTCATTCCCCTCTATCTTTTTTCTTTATTGAAAAATTAGTGACAATTAACATGTAAGTTTATGATTTTTGTTATGACAGGAGATGGGTCTTCTATATGACTTGAGAGTTCACATGGAGCAAAATAATAGCAAATACATCAACAGATTATGGAGCTACGGATTCACTTCCATCCACCATCACCACCAAATACCCAATCCACAAATTCATACCCAATTTGTTTTCAGAAACAATTATTTGTGTTATCCACACCATTCATAAAAAATAGCAATATAATGAACCAAATCTCTTCCATCCCCGAAGATAAGGTACAATACTATTTCATAAATTATAGTGGATCAAGAATGCGTATATGAATATTGATATGATAATATAATGTTAAGCTCATAACCTGCAATTTATAGCACAAAAAATATGGTTGGCTTCTATTGAAGAGTTGATTGGAAAAGGAATGCGCTATGCTAAACAGGTAATCTTTAACCACTTGTGAATTATTTCAAGCATAATTTACCCATTTTACATAGTAAATATCTGATGATATTGGCCGAAAAAAGATGTAACATACAGATCCACAACTATCTAAATTAATCCTACAATCAAAGTCATTAGACTATAGTCCTCAACTCAAGCACTTGCAACATTAGTATTAAGGAATGTTTTAATTTTAGAGATATAATCAAACATTTGTGTTAAAATACGGTTGGATTCAAATTTTCTTAATGTGTGAAGTTTGGATGTTCAGGTGCTTCTTTCTTTCTGGTTGTTCAGCGGGTGGTTTAGCTTCTATTTTACATTGTGATAAGTTTGGATGTTTATTCAAAATTTCTAAGTGTTTTGCTGATGCTGGAATGTTCAGGGATGCGTAAACCCTGTTACTTCTACTTTGAGGTTGCCAGCTCCACCTATTTAGTCATACATGGGTCAATTCTAGAATCGTGACTGTTAAGGTGAACCTGCACTGCCTCCTAAATTAAGTGAAGTATCATAAGAGCATGAAAATAAGATTTTAGCTGGCCTCATGCTGCCTCGACAACTATAACAAAAACAGAGCAATAGACGGCTTTTATCAGATAACCTATGACAAATAGTCACTTGATTACAGAAATTTCTATTTACAACTTTATGGCACATCCTTTTCACATTGTAGAACTACATCTGATAATTGTAGGCCTGGGGGAATGCTGCAAATATCATTAGAATATGTGGAAAGGGAATTTAATCATGCTAAACGTGACGGGGAGCTCGCAGGTTGGGTAACTGACAGTCTTATAGGTAGGCCTAAACCTCATAGAATTTGACCCAACTACTGATAAAAATTTCACATAGGGTATACAAAAGTTTGGTGCAGAAAATTTGGAATGAACGCGGATTACTAGAATAGTGGAGTTTGGAATGATAAGTTGGATTACAAGCTGATCAAGAATTGTATATGCTAACCTTAGAATGATTGTTGTTAATTTTGATGCTTCTTTTTCGATTATACAATCATGTGTGTCTGGCTAATAATAGTTAAAATACCCAAAAATCGACTCATTCATATGAGTATCGACATTTACTGCCAAAAGATTGATCATCACTTGAGTAACAAGGATGGCAGATTTGGCTCTATGTCTACCGGTAATGTGTTGAAACTATATCTTCATCTGATCTTTAAACATTTTTTGAAACCATTTGACATAGAGGTGAATATGAAGGATGGCCATGGCTTGATAAGCCGCATTTAATTTGAATAAGTTTCTGTTGTTTAAAAATGTTTTTACATTTTCTTGGACTAAACTGTAATTTCTTTAAAAAAAACCCAGACTTCTTAATACAATACCAATGTATATTGTATTACAATTCTAATTCTAATAATTTATATTGTATTACAATTGTAATTCTAATAGAGGCTTAACTAAAACCGACCTAACGCATTATATAAACTCAATTGACAAACCAAGTTTTTTTATCGCATCTTATTCATCAGGACTAATATGAAGTGATTATGTGTATAGTTGAGGACTGCTATACTGTAGGGTCCTTATTGTAGTCTCTAAACTGATTAGTGCACCTTAGCTCTAATATTCAGTATGAAAGTGTTTGGAAAAAAATATTTATTTTTGTTATAATAGTCTGATTATATATAATCAAAATGATAACTTTTGGAGAAACATGTAAGAAAGAGCTTTGCAAGAACTTATTTACCGAGATATATAAAAACTTAGTAAAAGACACAAAGAAACTTCCTTAGACTAAATTTTAAAAAATCGTATTATTATTTTTGATATTATAGTTTTTGCATGCATTATACGACTGTGCCTATGTGTTGTCGGTGATAACTTATAATCTGCGGGGGTTTTACATCACGTTTAAAATTTGGTTATGTGATAAGAAATAATCGAAACCATATAATTAGAGTTAGTTTCTTGCAGCTGCATGGGGATTTTGTTCTCTTGCGTTTGTTTTTTGATTTAATGAAATTTGTTTGTATTAGATGAAACTCAAAAAGAAAATGACAACAAATATGTTTTATTTAGATTAGTTTTTAACAATTATGTAGTTTAATAGTCAATAACTAGCAACTGATATGTCTTTGACCAAAGCCCAAAGGCTTACACTTAAGTGTCCCTTTTACACTTCAGGTAGAATATAAGTTTTTAGCTGCAACATGATGTCATGTAACACTCAAATGATTGTAATCTCCTGCAACTCATATTTTTATTGCTTATGTAAACTGAAGACACTATTTGCTCAAATATGTTAACTAGATGTTAGTTTTCATGTTTAAAATGACTTTCTTGGAACTTTGAGATCAAAACACCTCAACTTTCAGTGAGTACATGGTGGTTGACTCTGTCGACGTTGTCAAGATAGACTCAAATGTTCCCTCAAAACCATGACCTTGCTCATGTGGTGTGTCCACTGGTATTGGAGCTGCTAGAATCATTTGGAGTAATATGAACACTCTGAAGCTAGCCGAGGTGAAGCCATGGGGGCCATATAAAACGAAAAACCCATGACTTTTGTTTTGGACAATTGTCGACCCTTTTTGAGACAAAAAAAAGTCCATTTATTCCCACATACATCGTATGTACTTTTATGACCCATGTACCATTGTTTACTATCTTTTTTGCTGCATAATTGCAGGTCAAATCATAAGCTGGTTAATGATTGACTTTATCATCAGTAGGCCAAGTTATAAGATTTAATTGTGTGTTTGTGCACGACAAAGGCGTAAATAAGGGACATCACACTGGATACGCTATTAATTTTTCGTTATGATTCTCAACAATAAGGAAAAAGAATTGTATCATTTGCATGTAATCAGTTTTGAAACTCATCTGAAAACTCAATATGAAACTCATATGAACTCAATCTTAATCATTGTGATAGTTTTATGCACCTTAACGTTCTATTGATTTTAGAACCAATAAAGACTACTAAGGAAAGCCGCTACTCATTTGACCATAGAGGTGATAGAGCTGATTGATTTTGTTTATTAAAAAGCTACATACGATTTTGGAAATAAATTAGATTTGTATGCATATAAATTTGATTTATGGCCAATGGGAGTGGTTGAGGGTTCAACTATGATATTAGACAAATATGTCGAGCAAGTACGGGTTGTGAGTTAAAAAAAAAAAGAAAACTGCAATTGTCAAATTTGGTCTGTAAGCTTAAATGAAAATGTTTTGAGTTATTAATCTCACTTTCATATATGTTACTGTCTTATGATAGGTAAGCGTATGGAAGTGTTTTTCCGCACATTCTCCATATTATCATTCTCAAACGACTAATGGTGAGTTTAATTATCATCCTCTTTGTAGTTAAGCTAAAAAAAAGTTAATTATTTAGTCCATTGATCCTAATATGGTACCAGTTTGTAATTTGACGACATTATATTCTTATGTGGATATCAAGATCGATTTCTATATCATCATGACATCTTTATAATTATATCTGGAATATGAGCAACGGGTAAGCGCATATCTAATCATATTATAACATTTACATCTTTAAAACATATTGTATACAATTATAATGAAACTAATATTTGCTTTCTTGCTCTCATATTTTTAACGCATAGTACCATGTGTTCCCAAAATTATCATACTGGAAAGATGTTTTTGGATTAAAAAAAATATAATGATCTTATATAAACACATAAGAAAAAAGGTTAGCTTTTGAAGTATATATCATTCTCTAGGGTCTTATGAATGTAATCGTTATAATAATCTAATGATTGGATGTAAACCTAATCTTAACTAATGTATGCAGGAACGTAGCACATGAGAGATTAGCCCGAAACACTTATAATAGTTGGCAGCCTGCGTCTGTTGAAGAGTTCCAAGAGTTTGTGATATTAGGGTCTGCTAACATCAACCAAAGGTCATAAGAAGGCTCTAGAGACACTGAAATTGCAATGGGTGCATATCAGCCTTATCATACACGGGCTAACAAAGGTTCTAGCCCACACGCACAGGTACTATTTATTTCATGCCAAAATAAATGTTCAAGAAAGAAGTCGATGTTACTTTTGTTGTGACTTACAAAAAGACTTTGTGGAGGTATTGGGGTAAAAAATGTCCTTTTGGGTTGAGCATATTGGTGAACCGAGAGCACTTTCGAAAGACCAGAAAGCATCGAGTGTGAGAGAAGGTCAGAGAGTGAATCGAACGGGAATCAATATGCAACCGTTGAAGTGACTGATATGAAGGCTCACCTTCTCAAGTATCCTGTAGAAGTTGATCGCGTCTGTCAGGTGAAGCCTCTTCCTGGTTGTCCAAATTTTCCAGATATGGGTGGCAGCATAGTGGCATTTTTGTGGACATTCAAAAAGACCTCACCATTTGATATTAGATGTATCTGATATGGATTTTTGGTCGATTTAATAAGGCCTGGTATCACGTTACCATCATTTATCGTATATATATGTTTTGTTTTTACAATCATGTTTTTGAAGAAACACGATGCAAGTTGTTTAAAATTTGGTTAAAAGCACATCGCTTTAAAAAGTAGAAAATCAACACTTACTTTTTGTGGTGATAGCTTTGATGAATGATGATTGTCATGGAGCAACTGTTATTGTTATTGTTTACATTGTATTCTTTCAATAGATAGTGTGAGAGTATAGGAAATCGATTTCATATAATGTTTCTTTACCACATTGTTCTGTAATCGGATCCTATATAATACAATTGTTATCTATTATACACATGTAATTGTTCGAATAAATATGTTATGTTAAGATAACGAGATGTTGGTTTAACAAATCTACTTGATTTTGTTGTTGATGGAACTATGGATTCTATCTTGACTGTGTAACCTTTTTGTGTTTCATCTCTCCACAAAAGAAAAAGTAAGAATTTAACAAGCCAATATCCAATGTTAATATCAAATGCTAACAATATACTCAATAATCATCACTAATGCAGATGATTCAAGTGGTTAGCATATGTTAGCCACATATGTTAATAAGTACTGATTTCTTTTCAAATTGTTCATAAAAGGATATAACGTTTTATGTCTAACAAAATAATACAGATAACCATAATTAAACTAAAAACTTTTTTAAAAACAAACAATATTTAGAACCTCGTGCATGCAAAGTCATTGTAACTACGACATAGTCGAGTTCTCTTCAACATATCATACAAAATTAAAAACCATAAATAAAACAAAAATTATTTGCTTTTTAATAAATAAAAAATACTTATTTAAAAAATTAGAAAAAACCCCGCGCGTGCGCGGGTATTAAAACTATAGTATAATGAAGATGAATAAATCTAGAAACTAATTACTCTACCATGTGTTGATTTCTTTTAAAATAGCTAACGTAAATCATTGACCATTGCATTTTCTTAGGCTGGGCACAATAAGGAGGGCTGCAATGTCAGCTTTCTCTCTCCAGCGACCTGCAGGCGATTCAGTGCCACAGTAAGGGCGACCAAGTTCAACTTTTTTAACCCTTGCCAAACGGATAAAAAAAAAAAAAAAAAAAAAAAAAAAAAAAAAAAAAACTTGTAAACCACTCGGTCGAGATTGAGACCGAGTGGGAGTATGTTTCTACCTTTTTTCGGTCGCGACCGACTTCCAACAACAAAGGCGACCGATTGCCTAGTCCTCGACCGAGTCGGTCATGAGGCTTATTGTGGCCAGTCTTATAAACCATGCTTAGATTTGTTTTAGAAGATTTTGTTTTAGAAGATTACATTGTCACCAGCTTTTAAGGTTCAAAATTATTTTTTATTTGAACAACAAATTATTTTTTCATATTAACAACAAATTTTTTAAAAAATGCGTTTAAGTTATTAAACTTTTATTTTGTTCACTTAGGTTACTAAACTTATAGGAAGCATACATTTTTATAATTTTATGAAATGTTAAATGAATGGAATGACCGATGTAATGGAATAAGTGGTGTAATGTAATGAGTCATTACCATTATTTATCATGTTTGGTTTGTTTGATAAGATGTAGTGGAATCATAATAAAAAGACAAAAATGCCCATTATTGATGAGAAATTTCATTAATATGGTTAGTTAATGGTGGAGTTTTATGTAATTTTGATTCCATTACGGAATGTAATGAAAAAAAGTAAGGGGCCCCTAAAGAATGGTTTTGGTGTAATGAGTCATTCTTTTTAATGAATTATTACATTACATAAATATAAACAAACAACATTTTCTCATTCTATCGTAATAATCCTTTCCATTCCCCCTTTGATTACGGCATACCAAACGCTACGTTAGCGTTAATCGGAGTGACTTGAATGTATATTTTGGATAAGTTAACTAACATAACTATCGTATGCCGATGACATTTTCGTCAGCAAAGTTGTTCGTGACTGATAGTATATTTTCAAGGGGGATTTTTAGGTGAGCAAAGTCATCGGGTGAAAACATTATGTATTACTTAAATAGGGCGTTTGGGTTACAAAATGATGCGAATGAGTCTCACAAGATGTGGAAGAACAAATACACAAAGAGAAGGAGTAAGGTAGCTGGTGGTAAGGCTATTCACAATGGATCTGAAATAATCGGTCACCAGGTGAGGTTGACCGACTTTAAAGTCGTTCACATCCAATGTGGGATCAAGGTCAAAAATCGGTCGAGCACTAAAAAAAAAAAAAAAAAAAAAAAACTATCAGTCTTAATTTTGACCGATTGTGAGACACACTAATTTCAAAAAAAAAAAGTATACGTTTCATATTAAAAAATAAATAAATAAATAAATTACCTCTTTACATCCTTAGGCTAGTGACAATAATAAGGGTCAATCCTCCTTACTTTCTCTGACACGTCAGCTTTCTCTCTCCAGCGACCTGCAGGCGATTCAGTGCCACAGTAAGGGCGACCAAGTTCATTTTTTTTTAACATTTTTAACACAAACTAAAATTTCATTCATAATTAAAATGTTACATATTAATTCAAATAAAATAAAAACATTACAATAGAATTCAAATAACATTAAAAAATATTACGATAAAACGACTAAAAACTAATCATCTAGGTTGTATTGTTCCTTGATCGAGTCTTTGAGTTCTTGCATTTTTTGTCGTTGAAATGCGGGCAAAGATGGGTCGATTGGTGTGAAATAGAAGATGAGGTCTTTTTTATATTTCTTTTGACGCTCTAGTTCAAGCCTTTCTGCTTCCATTGCCAATCTTTTGTCTTCTTGCTCCCCTTTCTTTTGCTGCAGCACCAACTCCTTATCCCTTTGCTCCAGCTCTTTTTCCTTCAATTTGTAGTATCCGTCTGCAAGCTCCTGCTTCTTACCCCATGCCTTTGACGTAATGGCTTGCCATTTTTCGGCTACCCCATCCAAACTAAACCCCGGCGATTTCTTCTTAGTAGCCTTATTTTTCTTAGCTGCATCACGCCCAACCGGTCGCTCATTTCGAGGCTCTTCATTACTTGGCCCATCCGAGCCCGTGTCAGAAGTCCTTGGTTTTTTTCAACCCTCATTTTGGTTTAAAAAAACCGGCATCTCATTTTTCTTCCAAATCTGATGCTCCCTCAAAATCTCCCAACAATGATCCAAATGAAACGTGTGCCTCATCATTATTGCATATTCGTCACACACTCTTTGGTAAATATTGAGATCATTCGCACCACTTCCATAATTCTCATAACAATTGTCGTAAATGGCACAAAATGCACCAACTCTAGGACGAATCCTATTTTTTCACTTGCTAGTAATTGAGTTGTACGATCTCCCTTCACCGACCTCCTTTTCAAAGTATGTAATCACTTTCTTCCAAAATCCCTTAGAATTTTGGTTGGTTCCAACTATGCTATCCTCCCACGAATCACACCAAGCCATGCACAACGCGATTTCTTCCTCTTTTGACCAATTCGAGATATCTTTGTCAACCTTTTCCTCAACCTCTTTCTCAACCGCCTTCTTCTTAGCCTTTGTAGCACGCTTCTTTGGTTTGACCGGTGACATCTCTTCAGAAATAGTGTTGTCGTCATCACCAACAAGATCATCAGTTGGAACCGAATCGTGATACGATCCGTGACCCGAACCTGAATAACCCGGTGACATTTGTTGACTCAAATAACCCCGATCCGGTTCCAACATAAAAATCCGGATTGTTTTGTAATTGTTCCATAAGATCACAAGCATCAAGATTGATGTTGTTTACCGGAGAATAATTTTGATAATTAGAGTAGGAAGACATTGATGAGTCCATTGTTGGACGATAGCACGATTCGGGGGAGCCATACATAGATTGTTGGCTTCAACGAGAGTTGCTTTGTTGTGGTTGTTGGAGGTTTTGTTGTGGTTGTTGGAAGTTTTGTTGTGGTTGTTGGTTGTTTTGATATGGGGGAACAAATGGACGATTAATATTACGATGCATAGCAAATGGATTGAATGTTTGTTGTTGTGGAGGTCGTTGAGATTCGTAATCAAGAGAACGAGGTCGGAAATTGATGGTTGGTGACACACCGGTTAACCGGAAATTCGAATACGGTGATACTTGCGGGATGTTTTGTTGTAGTAAACGGGATTTCCGGCCTTTTGCTTGTTGTTGTGGTGTTTTCTTAGACATTTTTAATAGAGAGAAGTGTGAGATTGTGTGAATTGAAGTGTTGTTTAGTTGTGTATTTATAGGGGATTTTTTTTTTGTGCCCAACGTTTACAATTCAAATGGTAGTCATTTTTTTTTTTTTTTAGTCACAAACGGTCATAAACATAAATGTGTGGGAGGTTTGGATCAAAATTCAAAAAAAATGGTGTGTCTACTCGGTCGAGCTTGAGACCGACTCCATGCTATTTTTTCTTGTTTCTGGGTCGCAACCGACTCCCCACTAAAGGGCCGACCGAGTCGACCGAATGAGACCGAGTCGGTCTCGGTCGTTATTGCATGCAGCCTTATAAACACCAACCTCAAACACACAATTTCAAATAACATTTCTATCAATACGTTCAAGCACATTATTTTAATTATGTCTTACGAGCTCTTTTTTGGTTCTTTGTCTTTCAACCATGATGAAGTTATGAGTATATTTAGTAGTTTAATGTTTTTATTTTTAATGAATTTTAAATTTGTTATTTAAAATGTTTGAATTAGTCTCATCATAGCTTATAACTACATATTAGAGCAGCTAGGATAGATTAAATTTCATGTAAGTCAACATATTCAAAAACTTGAAAAAAGTCAAAAAGTCCCAAACAGCAGATTTAGTTTTCTATTTTTTATTTCCTCAATTTTCAACCAAATATCGCAAAATTTTGGGATAATATACTCTAATAACTTGTTTACTTAGTGGTATTTTTATTTTAATTTTTAGATTTTTTTTACAGGTCTTAAACCACTTTTTAGGGCTGCAAAAACTTAGTCCGTAACAGCAATTTAGTTTTTTTAATTTTCATTTCCTCAATTTTCAACCAAATCTCATAAAATTCTGGAATTAACTGATTTGGAATCTTGTTTAATTAGTGATATTTTTATTTTAGTTTTTAGATTTTTTTTTGGTTGGCTTATGAGGTGCAGTAAAATGAGCTTTTAGGGACTGTTTGGGATTGCTTGTTTCTTCTTATTAGTGCTTCTCATTGTTTGGGATTGCTCATTATGATTATTCTATAATTTGTTCCAGAACCACATTATTCTTAAGTTTGACGTTGAAAATGCAATTTACAGCATAGGCTGAAGGTTTTCATATATGGAAGAAGAGTAGAGGATGAGATTTGCATGAATAATAACCCAAATATATGAAATGACTGTTATGCCTTTCACTAAAAACAAAATAAAACAGCAAATAGTGCTGGAGGGACGCATTCAGACTCAAAATCTCAAGTTTTGGACGCCTGGCGACTAAAAAAAAAGTTAAGGTGCCCTGTGATGTTTCGTGGAAAGTTTAGGGACCAACGGTGTATTTTTGTCTTAATTTTATCACAGTTATTAATTTATCAAATATTAATTTATAGAGGTTTTACTGTAATGTTAAAATAAATTTCTCCAACTTTACCTCCTTGGCTTCGGAAATGACTTATTAAGTACTGTAAATGGGAACCTTTTGCTCTCTTCAATTTGGTATAATAGTTTTTAAATTGTATAAATAAAAGGAATGATGTGAGATCAATATATACTCCGTAACTCATATTTTGGAATAAAATCAATGAACCAATCATAACAATCTATTTTTTTTTTATCTAAATTAATAAAAAATTATTTTTCACATTTTTTTAAAAACAATATATCTTATAAACGGTAAATCTTCAAGCTACAAAAAATACACTATCGCGACGAGAATTACATTATCTTTCTATAGATATGCATTGTTATATACTTTCGACGATTTTTTTTTTTAATTTCCGCCCAGAAAAATCATATGTGATTCATAAAAATCACATATGATTTGATTTTTACAAATCACATATGATTTTTACGAATCACATGCTAGTTTTACGAATCACATATGATTCATAAGAAATCACATATGATTTGACATTTACGAATCACATGTGATTTTTCTAGGAGAATTTTTTTTTTTTAAATTCGTCGAAAGTATATAACAATGCATATTTATAGAAAGATAATTTAATTCTCGTCGTGATGGTATGATTTTTTTCACGTAACGATTAACGGTTTGCAAGATATTCAATTTTTAAAAAAATTCGAAAGTTTATTATTATTTATTTATTATTATTTTTTTTTTATATATAAGAAAAGTGAATGGATAGGATTTGTTCATTAGTTCTATGACAAATATGAGTTTTATATTGAACTTTTGTCAAAGTATGGCTAACAAGCAATAAAATGTTGTACATTAAAATAACAGCCCATTAAAAATAAATTTCAACCAAGTTCAAAAAAAAAAAAAAAAAAAATTAATAAATAATTTTCAACCGTCATGTA
>JARVZY010009365.1:0-27278 GCA_030686995.1 Artemisia argyi
TGAGATCAATACCACGAGCGTCAAGGTTTCATCTTGTTGGAATTCTACCTTTTTCCAAATCTCCATGAAGTTATATTTATTTTTATTAGAATTGATTTGTTCCATCTTGTTATTCCAAAACTAGAAGCCCAATGTATCATGTTCTATTTTTTTCTCTCAAGTGCACCTCATAAGATGGATGAGATTTCAATGAACACTTCCATGTAGGGTTGTAAACGAACTGAACGTTCAGTGAATATTTCATGAACCGTTCGGTAAAAAGTTCGTTTATGTTCGTTCATTTATTAAATGAATGAACATAAACATTACGTTCGTTTAGTTAAATGAACAAATATGAACAAAAGTCTCGTCCGTTCATTTATGTTCGTGAACGTCCGATTATGCGTTCGTTAAAGTTCGTTTATGTTTATTTATCTATTTATTTTCATATATCATATATTTTAATTTTATAATTTTAAAAATTGATTTATTTAAACAAAATAACACTTATAAAATATTATATTATGAAGAATTCAATAAAGTTTATGTTTGTTTGTCTATTTTCATTTAAGTTCGACCGTTTATGTTCGTTTAGCATTCGTTTAGTGTCTTAATGAACGATCATAAACGAACATGAACAACTCATTTTCTTAATAAACGAACATGAACAAGAAAATTCGTCCATTTAAGCGTCCTAGTCCGTTTATTTTTCCGGTTAAAATTAAATGAACGAACATGAACAGGGCTCCATTTGTGTTCGTCCAGTTCGTTTACATCCCTACTTCCATGAGTCAAGATATGATGAGGGAGTGAAATTGTTAAGCGGGTCCAACAAATTAATAAGCTCACTCTCTAGGCATGTTCTAGGCTCTCGTCGCAAGTGACGGAACTATGTAGGGGTAGGGGAGAGTCTCGGCCCCCAAAAATTTGCGGCACCTAGTGTAAATATTATAGGTTTTAGGGGTAATTTAGTTGAGATTAAAAACAAATCTCCGGTTCGCCCCCCCACCCCCCCCAAAAAAAAATTTTGCCCCCCCCCCCCCTAAAAAAAAATGTTCAAGCTCCGTCTATGCTCGTCGCCAAGCCCAATCCCAATCCCAACTACATATACCATTCACCATAGCAATTATTATTTGCTTACGATGCAAAGATTCTATGGAACATGATTTTAAATTTGTTTTCACCCAACCACTTTTCGTTCCAGAATTTCTCGTAAGGGTCATTTGCGTGTTGTTTGTGTTAAATCAGGGTCATCTTAGCATTTTAAATTTCATATACACACATCAAAAATACCTCTACCATATCACATACCGTTTGCGTACCGTTTCACAGTTTTGAGCACCACCATTTTTTTTCCTTTTTAACAAACTAAATTTTCATTCATAAAAACAAAAATAAAAATTAAATACGAAATATAAACAAAATACGAAAAAAAACATTACGAAAATATGAAATACATCAAATTATCTATAAACTAGTTTTCATCTTCTTCTTGGTGTCATTGCCAAACATGATCCATTATATCTCGTTGAAGCTTTACATGTATGATTTTATCACGCAATTCTTTAGCTTTCCTCCATTACTTCGCATCTCTCGAACCATTCTCGTTGTATATATGCCTATGGACTAACATACAACTCGTTGAATTCACTTATCACATATTTTTGATATTTTAAAATCATGTTATTCAATATGATGCACGTGTACATGACTCTTCGTATCTTGTTCAAAGTCTAAGCACGCGCCGGTTGTTGTATAATTCCCCAACGTCCTTAGAGAACACCAAAGGCTCGTTCAACATCTTTTTGTGCACCTTCTTGTCATCTTTTAAAGAGTCCATGTTTCTCATCTAGTGCCACCATAAATAATTTGACAAAAGTGGCCCATTGTGGGTGAATTCCGTCAGCTAAATAATACAATTTTTTCCTACGTAACTCCATTTACTTCAAACAGAGCAACATAGGCTTTGTCTTCAAGAAGGTCGTTGAATAACGGAGAATTATTTAAAACATTAATATCATTATTCGCACCCGCCTCAAAAAATGCATGCCAAATTCACAAATCGTAAGAAGCAACAACTCCAAGCCTTATAGTTGGATGTCTTATATTACCTCTATGAAATTGACTGTTTCAGGCAGTTTTTCCACTCTCGATGCATACAATCAGTACTTCCAAGGATACTCGGAAACCCATAAACCCTCTCATAATGCATAAAAAAATACATTAGTACAACATGCTACAATTAGCAAATAAGAGAGAAAGACATTCCAAACACCTCTTTAAGAGCTTGAATACTTTTACCTTTATTCTCTAACATCTCCTTCTTTTCTCTTATAAATAGCTCATCAAAAAAATCATCTATATTTTCATCTGTCAAGTTCTCGTTTCCCCCATATCTTGATTTCACCTCATCCACTATTTCATCAGTGATCTTAATTTCTTCTCATACTAGCTTATCATCTACAATCCCATTTACAATCACTTTTCCCTTTCTCTTATTATCATTTACAATCACTTTTTCTTTTCCCTTACCATCTTTAAAAGATAGCCAAAACGAAATAAATAAAAGACTAAGTAGAAGGAACTACTATTTGCGATCACTTATAAAGAATGAAACATGAATCATGACACAAGCAATTGCATACTACTTCCAACCATTCACCTGATACTCAATAAGACTAGGTATACTCATAGAGAAACCATTGACTCGGCTACAATTCCATTCAAGTAACTATATTTCCATTATGATCAAATTTAAAACACATAAATGAACTGAAAAACATAAACATACCATAATTTGAAACCCGATGCTTCCTTCAACTACCAATAGGCCTTCCCTTTTTCTTTTGTAGCTTGGGTGTACTCGGGGCAGGCGATACAACAGAAGGCGCAGGTGTTGGACCATATTTCTAGGCCTCCTTCTTTTTCTTTTTATAACAACCTCGTTCCCGCTTCCATTTCCACCATCCATGTTTGTGTGTGTAGAATGAATTGGGGTTTATGTTTGTATGTGTATAAAGAACATAGTATGTGTTTGTGTTTGTGTTTATGTTTTTGTCAAATGTTTGGTCAAAGACCAAAAGGGATAAAGTCGAGAGTAAACTGAAAAAAATGTCACTGACTATAAAGAAGAGGGTGCAATAGTCATTTCACATGGGTTAGAACAGTAACTAACGAGTTTTTTTTAATGCTCATAAAGCCGAGGGCCACAAATTGCATGGAAACATCCCAAGTAAGGGCATTTATTGCGATTTTATCTTTTCGGTGGCTAAAATTGCATTTTTGACTATGCTCAATTTTTTTTTTTTTTTTTTTTTTTTTTTTTTTTTTTTTTTGTAGTTTACCCTAATAATAATAATAATAATAATAATAATAATAATAATAATAATAATAATAACAGGGAAATGACTAAATTACCCTCTATTTTGGGACTAACGGCTGTAACGAGAGAAATGTTAGTTGACTTGGTCAACGGGACTAATGCCGGTGTAAAATGAAGATGTGAGAAATGGATAGTAGACTTATTTTGGAAAGAAAAAAAATAATAATAATTAAAAAAAATAAAAAAAAAACTTATATTTTAGATACAACTTTAAGAACAAATGGTGTATTTTTGTCTAAAATTTATGATAAAGCATCATTCTATATTATTAGACGGGATGGACGTTGTGGGAAGACCCCCGAAACAAGGCGAAACTCATGAAATGCAAAATCACGTGAAGGCATCTCTTACTAATTTTGTAACCTGAATGCATTGCAACTATCATTTTATAATCTAGATTGTTCTCTTGGATCTTAGAATCAATCAAATTATGATACATGGAATCCCATGATATAATAGTTTAAGATCAAAGCTATCTTGAGACGTGATTAAGCATTGACCAACTAAATTAGCCGTCTATATTTCTTGTGGTAAACAGAACCGGGTCATTGGTGGGATGGGAACTAGTCGCCTTCCCGTTAATTACGTCTTTAAAATTTTCTATAGTGCCGTTTGCGTACCTTCACAATTTTGAAGTAGAAATCTATATTATTGAAAGTGAAATATTAAGAAAACTATATATGGAAGCCCTAAACTTTTATTATTATTTTTGTTTATAACTTATAAATTAGAATCCATATTATTTTTATTCAGTTTAAATTGTGTTTAATCTAAAAATTCTTAAACTTTTATTATTTTTTCATTAATGCATAAACTTTTTTTTATCTATACAATTATCTGCCGTTATAAAATCTTCTTGCTATGCACGGATACTCATCTATTATATAATAAGAGATAAATCTCTTATATGATAAAGATTTGCAAAAAATGGTAAAAGAAGGTTGAAAAACTTAATTGGATCAATTGTAATTGAAAGTTAAAATTGATTTCAATTTAATCAAACTTATATAAATTCAATAAAATAAGTATGTATAAGAATACATTTGTCGATTTTGTAAAAAAAAAAAAAAAAAAAACACTTTAAAACAACGAGGTAATTAACAAAACTATAGTTTTTAGATTTTAAATAAAAATTATATAGACTTATGTATAATTATCTATTTCTCTATTTTTTTAACAACTTTATAAATATAATAAATAACTTTTAACGTTATACCATATATACTCCATATTTTATTAAAAAAATACAACATATAATGTTGTTATTTATAAATATTATTATCAATACATGTTAAAATTAAGGTATTTGTACAAAATTATAAACATCAAAATGAAAGCACGAACTATTTTGATATATAAATAAATACACGATATTATACATATACGGATTACTCATATTATTCTTTTTATGAGATTAAGTAAGGATATAAAAATAAATAACTATCCGCATTCGATAACGACGACTCATGCTATTCCTCTTTATAAGTCTTGCGCGTATACGGGTTTAATAATTAAATATGGCTAATATTACCTCACGGGTGACTGTGAGATGAAAATAAAGAGACGTGATTGTAAATATAGCAACCACGCATATTTTTTTTCAAAGGTCATTATGTGCTATTAAACACGTATAATGTATAAAACATGATATCGATAGGTAAATTTTAAAAAGATCAACCTAAACAATATGTTAGTTAAACAATATTATCAAATCCTTCATGCAAAAAACTCTATAAAAAATATTAAAATATTAATACATAATGAAAATATTATGTAAATAAATGTGCGTGCATGGGTGTTATAACTATACAAGTATAAAAGATTTATTGTAATTTTACTGAAAAATCTTAGACATTACAAATCCATAGATTTCTGACTTGTCACAATATCTAACTTTAAAACAAAATTATAAAAGCATTATTACACTTTATACTATTTGCTCAAACCCCTTGGGTGCATGAATTCTAAAACTAGTACATTATATATTTAATCGGGTAACATTTTTATTATATAGGGTAAGTTTGGTATACGGTAATCGAAATGAAGGAATAGTTTCATTTCGAATATAGTTGATTGGTTAATCGGGATGGAGGAATAGTTTCATTCTAAATATAGCTGTTTGGTTATAAATTTGATGTCATAACTCATAAATATAGATATCATTTCCGGATATAAGGATATCCTCCATTCCTTACTATTTACGTTGGTTTGAAGATCTATCACAAGTCCCACACAATTTCTCATGCTTTGTGATTTAGTTTGTTTGATACCCAAAGCCTTTAATATTGAATCAAACAGTATAATTGGTATTTATACATTAATTCATTCCTATTTTCATTCTACCCTATTATTAAAGTTATATCGTTTGTGATTCATGTTAACGAACTATAATAAGTGACGTATCAAAAATTATGACCAGGTGTAGCAAGATTTACAATTTACAGCTCGTTTCTTACCATTTCTTGTCTAGCTTTTATACTTAGTTGCTAATTGATTAGATTAAAACTCTTGCATGTTTTTCAGGTTGTGTTCGGTTTAAGCTTTTGGATCTTCATTATAACACTGGCAAACAAAATGACATTACATCCACAAAGCGAGAACTTAAGATATAAACGGAAAATGCAAAACAAAAGAAATCCAACAATAGATTTTCGTAGTTGTTCTTCTTGTTCTTTTGCTTCGAAGTCTAAAGATGCATAAAAAGAACCAGAAAAAAAATAAAAAAATAAAATAAAAAAAACCTTGAGTGTTGCATTTTTAAAAGACGACTATATTTTTTTCTTCAAATTTTTCACACACTACAAGAATCAACACTTTTAGGGACAACGTATGTCATCCCTCAAAGTCCAAAATGTCGTCCCTATAACTTATAGCGACGACACATGGTTCCTATAACTTGAATCTTGACAGCTTGGTCACTAAAAGTTTTAGCGACCAAATTTTTTACTATTAGCGATTACAGGTTGACTTGACTTTTATTACTTTTGACTTTTTGACTTTCGTCTAAACATTCGTAACAAAACCTTTAGCCACTATATATATTCCTTACAGGTTTGTTCTATTTGACAAAAACCTTTAACGACGACATGTCGTTTCCATAAGCCATCCCCAAAAGTGACTTTAAGAACTACCTTTAATTAGTGGATTTATAGGGAGTTAGGGACCACATCTCCAAAAGTCAAAATTGGCGTAGCGACATTTCATGTGTTAAAATTCCGGGTTACACCCGGCAACATGCTAGGTCTTCCTCTCATTATTGCACCGATAAAAAGAATTTCAAAAATACCGAACCATGATTTGATGGAGAGAAATAAAATACAATGTTCAAGAGAGTCTTAACACAAAAGCATAGAATAAACAAGGTTAAGTTTCCTCGATGTTACAGCTAATGGTCAAATAGATTGACTTGAAAGATTAAACGAGTTTTACGAAGTCTCCCAATATAGTTAGGACAACTATTTCGTGGAAAGACTAATAAGTCTCAACATCTTTATATTTTATTACTCGCAGAAAAATTAAATATTTATAATGATATATTATGATTAGCCACCTTTATTGACCGGTGTAAAGCATGAAAACTGACTTGTTCAAGCGATATTTTTATTTATTATAGCGTAACAAGTAATTATGTTAAAAAAAAGTAATAAGTAATTAATTATCAATTTAATATCAAGTTCGATGTCGGTAAAATATGCACACATTTTCAAATTTGATGGTATGTCAACATTAACAACGATGTGAATCTTGATCGGTACTAAACCCGATATATAGCGAGTCAATCCATGTTTAGTTACAACCAATAACCTAAAAAGTTTATAAACATTTACCCCACCTAGCATTGTACTTCTGATTTTATAAAAATAGCAAGTTGGTGGGGGTTAGAATTCTAGCTATTCCTAGCGATCTAGATGGCATCCTTTCTTGGAAGGACTCGGCTACGCTCAACACAAAAGAAAAAAATTTGCTTCGATATAAACCTCTACCTGGATTTTATGGCGTTACCGAGAAAGCGTATGCTTCAATTTGATACAATCTCGGAGCAATATTCTTATGGAAAAAATTCATTTAATATGAATTTGACTTGAATGGATCACGACCCCTAGTCTAGCTTGTTCCAATTAATTGTAATTGTATTTGACTATTTGTTGTATCTGTTTTCTAGCCCAAAAGAAAAAAGTAATGAAACAAAACCGGTTAATAGGCTTATAGCCGCACCAGCCAATTTTCGTACATATAGTTTATCATTAATCATCACATGTACATATGTAAGTGAAGTATTAATCGATCTAGGTTAATGAGTATTGAAACTTTAATATATGTAGTATAGACGTCTCGACTTACATTGAGAAGAGAGAGAGAGAGAAAAAAAAAAAAAAAAAAACATGAAAATCATCCTATAGATACAATCACAGCAAGATTATGATCTCAATGGAAGATACAAAGACATGAATCATTTTTTTATTAATAGCTTACACTCCGTAAAGTGATAAATTTTAGAGGAAAGGGCAGTGCCTTAAATAATTTAAAATGGTAACTTTTTATTACCGTTACCATTGACTTGGACTTGAAACCCTAAGATGGCTTGCCTATAAGGCAGAAATGATCTCGTCTTATCTCCTTTCTGTTCAGCTCTTTTTTGCACATAAAATAGCTCATGAACAGAAGGAGGTGACCCCGTCTTTGATTTTCCATCTCGTTTTGGAGCTTCTGCAGACTTGATGGCGCGTTTCTTATTTGATTCCTCAACTCTTTTAGGACACAAGAAGAAAGCCGTCTCCTTTCCAGCACTATTACTACGTCGAAGAATATCCTTAACTTTCCACCTTCTCGATCCAGATTCAGATCCAGAACCAGCAGATTTACTCTTCTTAATACGGGCATGGGCTCCAGATCGCCACGTCACACAGAATGTTCCAGTAGATATATCTTCCACTTGTTCCGCTTCTTCTGAGGAATATGACATGGCATCTCCAGTGTCACTGATAAGCATTTTTTCTAGAGGAATGATAACCGAAGAAGAATTAATACTATCTATCTCCTTAACCTCACTTTCTACCTCATCTTTCGTCACTAGATCAGTGTCGAAAATAGGTAAGAGTACGCGGCCAGAGAGAGCCAGATCTTCAAATGAAAATTCCTCACCCGCAAACTCCAATGAAAACTCAAAATCTTCTTCTTCAACGTCGCTTAATTCCTGTAAATCAGTTGCATGTTGCTGCATGAATTCACGGCTGACTTTGGCAGCTGCAGAAGAAGTCAAACTATCAGAAGAGTAACAACTAAAGCTAGGAGAGTACCCGATATCATTGATTTCATTAATCATTTGCATTTTTTTTTCTTTTGATCTTTGATAGATGTAGTGGTAAATGATAAGTTGGGCATAATTTGTTCCCAAGGGGGTATTTATAAGCTAGGTGTTTAGCGTAAGACTTTGGGACTAATTAATTATTTAAAGATGGCTATTGATCATGTTATTCTAATATAAATATTGAGAATAGTTCAAACACTAAATACCATTTTCCTGTGTTCACAAATTTCAAATTACTTAAGCATCTAAAATGAAAGGGTACAAAGAGTAATTCAAGGGTTCAAATCCAATGGCGAGAGAATTAATCTTTTTATGACCACGGAGGTTTACCTCGGGCTATCTAAAAAGAGGTAGTCGTCGTGGGATTAGCCGGCTCGCAATGTCGAGTCGAAAACCATGATTACAAAAAAATAAAAAATAAAATAATAATAAAAAATAAAAAAAAACGAAAGGCTCCAAACACCTTCTGAGTTAACAATATTCATCAGAGCAAGTTGAAAATTTAATTTATTCCATTTAACTCTTTAACTGTATTTGTATAGCCTTTTTATTTTATAATATATTACTAGTAGTAAATTTTTCTTTGGGCTCGGAATAAGATACACATAATTATGAACTCTTTATGTGTATACAAATGTGAATACTAACACAGACAATTAACATCTCCAAATGGAGTTTCTGTTAGCGATAGATTATATGGGCTTAGCCCAGTAGATTATTATATATGTCATCTCATGTAATCAGTATTGGGTGATAATCAATATACGGTTTATACCTTTAATATGGTATCAGCCTAAATCGATCCTCTCCAAAAATACCTAACCCTAAACATTATACGCCTCCATCTCCACAGCCTTCTGCTGCCGATCAAACACCATAATGACCAACGAAACAACACCGCCAACTCCCCCTACACTCACCCTTATTGAGAAACTATATGCTGTGAACAATCTTACCAACGTCATTCCTGTCAAACTGAACATTGATGAGTTAAATTACTCATCTTGGTGTTATTTTTTTAAGATTCATTGCAACAATTTCGGTGTCCTAAAGCACATCGAAGGTGAAACTACTGCCTCGACATCCACTCCACCCACGGAAGAATGGCTCACTGCCGATTCAATAGTGAAGTCGTGGATAATTTTAACATTATCTCCTGCCCTACAAGGACGTATAATCAAAGCAAACCCTCCTACGGCTAAAGCGGCTTGGGAACTCGTTGAGAAAATCTTTCTCGACAACAAACGTACATGTACCGTTGCTTTAAAAGGTGAGTTACGTGTCATTCAAATGGGTGATCTTAGTGCTGATGCCTATTTTCGAAAGATCGAATCTATTGTTACTCTACTTAATGATCTTGGTTCAGCCATGACGGATGATGATATTGTCACTTATGCCATTAACGGGCTAAGTGAGAAGTTTGCAAACCTTGCTACTATAATCGCTCACAAGGACCCGTTCCCTAACCTCGACACCATGCGCTCTATGGTAATCACCGAGGAGATGCGGCTCAACTCTCGCCCTCAAGCTGTTTCTACCAACATGAAGTCCTCGGCACCACAAGTGCTTTTAGCCGAGACTTCCAATGCAAACCGTGGTCAAGAATCACGTACTACACGTGACACTCGCACCAACTCACCCGACGTCTGTCGAAATTTCTCTCGTGGTTTTTGTAGGTGGGGCAATATGTGTCGCTTCATACACGATTCTAATCGTGTGGGGAGTAATTCTGGCACACAAAATAATTCTAGGCTAAATAATTCCAGGCAGAATAATAATTCCAACAATGCTTCACGTACTCAGTTTGGTACTTCGTTTGGTACTGGGCTCAGTAATGTGCAAACTACCAACAGTGGTCAACCCACTCTTATGGCTCTACTTCAGGCCCAACAACAACTAATCAACCAGCTGTCTCAGGCCCAGTTGCACTCCAACCTCATCCAACAGCCCACGCACTTGGGCCAAAGAACACACCCTCCTGGCTTTGGGCCTGTTGCTACATCCCAGCTCACTCATACAGGATTTGGAGTTACGGGCATGCCACAAAACACTTCCAGTTTATCACCACAACAACAAGCACTCCTTACACAGGCTGTTTATGGTTCGGGTTCACAGGCAACTTCACATGGTCAAGAGACTGTTCTTCCTCAAGCATTTAACACGATGACTCTTCAAGAGCCGACTAATGCCAACTGGAACATGGACACTGGTGCGTCCTCTCACCTTAACTCCTCTGCTACTAATCTTAGTACTATTTTTAATTCTTGTATTTATCCATCTGTCTTTGTTGGTGATGGGAAATCTATTCCCGTCACCAACACGGGCCATAGCACGTTAACCACTCCTCATCGCACTCTTCACTTAAATAATGTCCTCATTACTCCTAACATTGTTAAAAACCTTATATCTGTTCGTCAATTTGTTCGTGACAATAAATGTACTATTGAATTTGATGAGTTCGGTTTTTCTGTGAAGGACTACTGGACCCGCCAAATCCTCCTCAGATGTGATAGCACCGGGGACCTCTATCCCGTTACTGCCCCAACACCTCCTCAAGCTTTTCTTGTCAGTCAAGACACGTGGCACCAACGACTTGGTCATCCAGGAAGTGACGTGTTACGTAGCTTAGTTTCCAGTAATTTTATTTCGTGTAATAAGACTAAGCCTTCCGTGCTTTGTCATGCTTGTCAGCTTGGCAAGCACGTGAGACTTCCCTTTTCGCTTTCTGAAACTATAGTTACTTCACCATTTGATATTATTCATTCTGATTTGTGGACTTCTCCACTCTCGAGTGTTACTGGTATTAAATACTATGTTTTGTTTTTAGATCATTTTTCTCATTATTTATGGGTGTACCCTCTTCGTAACAAGTCTGATATGTTGTCTAAATTTATTCATTTTCGCGCTTTTGTTAAGAACCAATTTAATCGTGATATAAAATCGTTGCAATGTGATCATGGTGGTGAATTTGACAACAATGACCTACACCAATTATTTGCCTCTAATGGCATCACCATTCGATTCTCCTGTCCAAGAACATCTCAACAGAATGGTAAGTCTGAGCGAATGATCCGCACCATCAACAACCTAATACGCACCCTTCTATTTCAAGCCCACCTTCCACCCACATTTTGGGTTGAAGCACTTCACATGGCAGCCTACCTCTTAAACATCTTGCCCTCCACTGCCATAAACAATGAAACTCCACACACTCGCCTTTACAAAACTACACCCAACTATGCGGACCTTCGGGTATTTGGCTGTCTTTGCTACCCTCACATAGATACCAACAACAAACTTGGTCCTCGTTCCACGCCTTCCATCTTTCTTGGGTACCCAACGAATCACAAGGGGTATAGATGTCTAGACCACAACACAAACAAAATCATTTTATCCCGTCATGTGACCTTTGATGAATCACAATTCCCGTATGGCTCCATGACACCAAACACTTCACCCTCTTACACCTTTCTCGATACACCTCCAAACCTCATACAACAACACTTACTCACTAAAAACCTTACCTCACCCTTGCCTACCACACCTACTCACTCAATTCCTACGCCAAACGATAGTCCATCATCTCACAATCCATCAACTCACCAACCGGACCCAATTCCACCCACCAGCCCGACCTCATCGCCCCTATGCAGATCCAACCCCCTACCCAGGACCAACCTCGCCAGCCCACTTCCACTACCAATGTTCAACAATCTGTTGGTGTTACCCCTCCAGTACAACAACCGCACCCTAATCCCACGTCAATTCACCCCATGGTCACTCGCTATCGTGTTGGTTCTAATCGCCCTACCCAACGCTTCACCCTACATGTGTCTACCATTTCTCCACTTCCAAAGTCGTACACCCATGCGCTTACTAACCCTCATTGGTTTCGTGCTATGATTGATGAATATAATGCATTGATTAAAAATAATACTTGGATTCTTGTATCTCGGCCACCGGACGCGAACATTGTTCGTTCTATGTGGCTGTTTAGGCACAAACATAATGCAGATGGTAGTCTTAACCGCTACAAGGCACGCCTTGTTGCGAATGGCAGTACTCAGCTTGCAGGTGTTGATGTTGATGAGACTTTTAGCCCGGTTGTTAAACCGGCTACTATTCGTACTGTGCTTAGTCTTGCTATTTCTCGTCACTGGCCTGTTCATCAACTTGATGTCAAGAATGCTTTTTTGCATGGCTCGTTGTCTGAGACTGTTTATATGTATCAGCCACCTGGTTTTAGGGATCCGCATCATCCCGATCATGTTTGTCTCTTGCAGAGATCACTTTATGGGCTTAAACAGGCCCCTCGAGCTTGGTTTCAGAGGTTTGCTGCATATGCTACTCGGGTTGGTTTTCATCATAGCCGTTGTGACTCTTCACTGTTTATTTATCGTCAGGGGACAGATACGGCTTATTTACTCTTATATGTTGATGATATTGTCTTGACTGCATCTTCTACATCATTTTTACAGAGGATTATTACTTCTTTGCATACAGAGTTCTCCATGACTGATCTTGGCCCGCTTAATTATTTTTTGGGCATATCTGTGACTCGTACTCCTTCTGGGATGTTTCTTTCTCAGCAAAAGTATGCTACTGAGGTTCTTGAGCGTGCTGGCATGCTTACTTGTAATCCGTGTCGTACCCCTGTTGACACGGATTCCAAGCTTGTTGACGATGGTGATCCTGTCTCTGATCCTACATTATATCGTAGTCTTGCAGGGGCTTTACAGTACCTTACTTTTACTAGACCGGACATCTCTTATGCCGTTCAGCAGGCTTGTCTCTTCATGCATGATCCTCGAGAGCCACATTTTTCTGCTCTCAAGCGAGTTCTACGTTATGTTCGCGGTACTCTAGCCTATGGTTTACAGCTTTATTCGTCATCGACTTCATCTTTGTTGCATACTCAGATGCAGATTGGGCTGGTTGCCCGGTCACACGTCGGTCTACCTCAGGTTATTGTGTATTTCTTGGCAACAATCTTTTATCATGGTCATCTAAGCGTCAGGCTACTATTTCTCGGTCCAGTGCTGAAGCTGAATATCGGGGTGTTGCCAATGCTGTTGCTGAGACTTGCTGGATACGCAATTTATTGCGTGAGCTCTATACACCGCTTTCCTCTGCTACTATTGTTTATTGTGATAATGTCAGTGCCGTTTATCTCTCATCTAATCCCGTGCAACATCAACGCACGAAGCATATTGAGATTGACATCCATTTTGTTCGAGATCTGGTAGCTACGGGTCATGTTCGTGTTCTTCATGTCCCGTCCCGATACCAGTATGCGGATATCTTTACCAAGGGGTTGCCTACTGCTCTGTTTGATGAGTTTCGCTCCAGCTTGAGTGTTCGATCCTCTCCCGCTCAAACTGCGGGGGGCTGTTAGCGATAGATTATATGGGCTTAGCCCAGTAGATTATTATATATGTCATCTCATGTAATCAGTATTGGGTGATAATCAATATACGGTTTATACCTTTAATAGTTTCCACCTTGGAGTGTCAATAGTGTCTCGGATATAACTTCATGTCCATGAGCCCGTAGCTAGCTGGCAAGGCCTATTTTAAGGAATCAGTAAAATAACATCTAGTGAGGCCGGTCCACCAGATCGACAATATCACCATAACATGTTGTCACCATCATATTTGCAATAATGGTGGTGATTTCAGTGCGATCCTCAATCATTATATTAATCCGAGATGGATGATGGTATGGTAGTCTAGGTGGTGGGTAGTGGATGCTTGTAACACATCGCCTAGTTATGCTCAAGAAAATTAGTTTGCGGTTCACGTGCAAGGACAAGGAGGATCACCAATTGTTCCAGGCCGGTAAAAGGATAGGTTTTCGCGTCAACTGTTTTCCGTTAAAATGACTTGCTTATTCTCGAACATTTTTTGTTGTTTCTTTTATGACTTTCCTGTCTACAAACTTGAATGCAACTTTGAACTGTGATTACACATTTTTCCGGCAATAATCATGACCGTTGAAACTTTAATCTGTTAAGGATATGACTAAAATTTAGGAACTTACATGTTCTATGGAAACGACAGTAGGTGTGCATGGCACCACAAAGGAAAGTGCGTTAATATTCTCACCACTTTAAGAGCTAGCGTTCGGTAAGATAATCTTCGTGCCCCAGTTAAATGTTAACACACCCCAGTTTTTGACCGCGTTACCTTACCGCCTATGAAAGGCAAGGCCACGTTAACGTGGCACGTTAAGGGCTTAACGTGCGTTAACAGACCTGTGTTAAAAAAAAATTGTACACTTTTGGCCCTTGTAATATTAGTTTCTTTTTTGAATACCAAAATGAAAAAATTACAAATTCAACCCCTACTATTTAAAAATCAAATCATAACTTAAAACTCATTATCGAATACAAAACAATACGAATACATAAACCATCCAACGATATGCATGAAGCTTTTATATAGATTTGTAATTGTCGATAAGATCTGAATTCTCATCCCATACTTGCAACACTTGTTCCCTAATCATTTTCAATGCGACCTGAAGTTGCAGATCCGTTTCATCATTTCTTAATAGAGTTTCTAGACCGACCCTGATAATTGGATGGTCTTGAGGCAGCTCACGTAACTTTCTACTTCAGAAGCACGATTATGCATCTGCATTACAAAACGACTTATCTCACCTAGCAAACTGTTAACCAACTTGAGTTCCTTTTCTTATTCGTTGCGTAATCGGAAAATAATAGATTTTTGCACCTCAGCTAGTTTGTTTGTCATTTTATGTGTTTGTTAATAGTATTGATATTTGTGTGAGAAAATATAGTTTTGTTAAACTGGTATTTATAAGGGGAAAAATACGTTAAACAAATAGCCGTTGGAAAAGTAGCCGTTAAGTCTTTTATTCAATTTCAAATTTAAAGCAACATTACACCAAGTTACAAACGATATAAGAAACAAATACACACGATACGGAAAACAGAAAGACACGATACGGAAATACTTAACATAAAACACCATTACACAGAGTCTCTGTCCCATGCCCACGTGTTTCTCAGAATGAACCACACATGTTGATAATTTAACCCTCTCCGATAGCGTTGATGATAAATTCGGTTTGCATTGGTGAGACGACAAGGGTCTTCACATGTAAGCAGCAACTCTTTGTAAATAACGTTATACCTACGACATTCAAGGTTGATTCTATTCCATTGAGCCGTAATACTATTTTTATTACGGTGCTCACCATAAGTCTGAACGTTGAACCTTTGTGTAACTTCATTAAAAAAAAAAAACGTCTATTCACAAGGTCTCTAGAATCGTGAATTTCAAGCCATACGTTAGCTAGCAAGTATTCTTCTTCCATTGACCAACGATTATTCATTGTGAATTGCTTTAAGAGTTTGTGAAGAATACTATTGTATGGTGTGTTATTTATAGAGGATAATAGAATTTTGAAATTTGAAAATCATAATTCAAATTTGAAAACCGAGCGGGATAAAAATCAAATTTCAAAATTCAAATTTGAAAACCGAGCGGGATCTTTCAAACATTTAAAATTCAAAATTACGTGGGCGGGATTGTTTTAAACGTTTAAAATTCAAATTAATGGGCGGGATTTATGAGCTTATTTAACACCCATTCATAGCTCATTATTGCTCACTCAATTAACACATAATTCTCTCAAACAATGTCTCGCAAAGACTTCTCCCAACAATTCCCAACTCACCGTGACTTCTCCCAACAATTCCCGACTTACCGTGACTTCTCCCAGCAATTCTCAAGTCACCATGACTTTTTCCAGCAATTCTCAAGCTCCAGCATGATACCGAATGAACCGGTGAACACTCCACTGGAAGACATATTTCCGGTATTCACACCCGATCAACCGGTGAACAATCCACCGGTGGCAAACCAACCACCACCCAATCCACCGGTTGTCCAACAACAACCCAATCAACCGGTGAACAATCCACCGGTGGCAAACCAACCCATTTGTAGAGGGTTGACTGAAGAACAACTATTTCAGCAAGATATGCAAGAATTGTTACGTGTTCAAGCAGAGGAAGAAGATGCGGCAAGAGCTCTTGAGGAGTACTTAAGAGCTAAGCAGGCTCGGAGAAATCGTCGAGCAGAATGGCGAATACAAATAGGATTGCCCCGTGTGCTATCGAGTGAGGACGATTCGAGTGCCTCCTATTCGAGTCACGAGGGCTATGTGTCGGATGATTCGTTTTTTTAATGATCGTAGTTTATTTAAATCGTAGTTTATGTTTAAGTATCGTAGTCTAATTAAGATGTTTCTTTTTAATAATTGTAGTTTAATTGAGATATTTTATGTTTAATAATCGTAGTTTAATTAAGATGTTTTATGTAATTTGTGTGTTATATATGTTTATGTTAGTTTTAAATGAAGTATTTATTAAAATTTGGGGTTGAAATTGAAAATAATTTGGGTGGAAGTGAGTTAAGGTGAGTTATGCTACCGGGGTGGAAAATCAAGAGTTAAGGTTAAAAGGTAAAAGCTGATGTGGCGCTAACGTGACAGTGAGTTAAAACTTAACCTTGTGTTACCTTACCGTGTGCTCTAAAAGTAGAGTAAGACGCGTATACAAATGTGAGAGTTCCCCCAATGTGTTTAGAAATTTAGAGCCTTTGATCAATATGCATTATCGTGTGTAATTTAATCTAAGATTCTTATTAATTTCAATTTCGATAAAGTTGCTATTTTGGTATTTGAATATATACATGCGTCTTTAATTTATAATAATTTATTTATTATATATATATATATATATATATATATATATATATATATATATATATATATATATATATATATATATATATATATATACTAGCTTCATGACCCGGCCGATGGTCGGGCGAGTCTCATGTAATATTTGTTAAACACTTATAATTTATATATCTAAATTGGTTAATATTATGATTTAAATGTGATATTGTTTCTTAGAATTTTCTTATTAAAATTAAAATATTAGTATCATTTTGTACCGTATTATTTAACTAAACTTGTTACATTTTATGTTGGTAGCTTTTTTTGAAATAATAACACATAAAGTTCGTTTATATTTTTTTTATTGAAACTCTAAAATTGTTAAATCAAGAAGCATGATTTATGTTAATATTAATAATGTGTATTTGTACTTAATAAATTATAAATATATGAATGAGAAGTTAGGCAACACAGTGCATACTATGATTTAAAAAAATGACATACATAATTCAAACATTTCATAAAGTGTTTTAAGTTTTTAATATTGAAAACAACCAAATCATTAAAAATAAATCATGCTTAACAATCTAAAGATTAAATTTTGGAGATAACTCTAAAGACCATGCTTAGTCGACTCTCTGAATATCGTCAGTGTCAATATCAAACTCAACAAAGTTGGAAGGATTATCAAACAAATTCAGCCTTGGCATCAAAGCGAGTTATTGTGCATGGTCTTTTGCCGCTGCATCCCTTCATTCATAGCTTCATGACCCGCCCAATGCGTCCGAGCTTCATGTGAAATTTTGTTAATTATTTATAAAATATGTTCAGAAATTTTTAAACGGTTTCATATAGTTTATAACCAAACTGGCAAACTTTTCTTTATTCATATGTAAAACCATCAAACATATTTTTGACTTGCTATTTTGAACAGTATAAAGAGATAGATAAGTTTATACATGAGACTTTAAAGCTTGGGTAAGACTTCTTTGCAAAACCACATTGGTGGTGGTATTCGTGTAGACTCTATCAATGTCGTACAGAGAACCTTTAATCATTTCTTGCTTTTAACTCTTGAAAATACATTGGTGGTTGTATTTGTGTAGACTCCATCAATGTCGCACATAGAACCTTTTAACTCTTGAAACCACAACATACAATTGTTCATGTGAAATAACTGGCCTTTGTAGAAAGCATAACAAAAAAAAAAAATAATACATTGTTCTGGCTTACCTATGTTTTACTCCAAGTGAATAATGTAGTATTCAATTATTTTGAGTTTAATGTTCAGGTTTAATTTTATAGAATATCATCTAATTGTTGAGTTTTAAAAACACCAACGATAGTAGATTTCTTTATTATTCTTTCCTTTGCATACTTTGATCCTCCAGCTAATAAAAAGTGGTTCACTTGGCTCTTGAATGACTAAAACATGGAAAATTGTAGTATTACGAAATAGTAGTACAAGATATGCGTGTTGCAACTTTTGTAGCAAAGTACACAAGTTAATATATAGCATTAGATCACGTAACTCTCAAAGCTTATGTCTTAAAATATATTTATTGTTAAAAGTTTACATGTATGAGTATGTAAATGGAACAAACAATACAATCTTTATAGTAAACTGGGTTCATGGCATGAATTCCAATCACCCTACCATGTATTTTACCAATGCACAATTATTTGCTCCCACTGGTTCTCTTAATCAAATTGACATCGCCAAAACTGCCACTTCAATAGATGCATCCTCTCCCTCATTCATTTTGTGGAATCTTGAATGAGTAGTCTTGCCGCCTGTCATCAATAAAGATGCAATACCACTAAAAAAAAGCTAATCTACTGTATTTAAACAAAATAAACAATTTTAGCAAGCAATTCCAAATCCTTATATATTCATGACCTGCCATTTTAGTTTGACTTGAGAGGTTAAGTAAGTTACAAAAGTATTAAACATAACTATTATGCTTGATGAAAGCAATCTATATTTAAGATCAAGAATAGCTCCAAAATACTAATAAGATTTTCTTTAATAAACCAAGCTCGACCTATACAAATATACAATAAAAACTGACCATAAATACATACGCGCCAAAAGTACATTACCTCTTCGTCTTCATGTCCATATTCACCGAGCCATAGTTTGCCCTCGGAGTCCCTTAAGCAAACAACAGAGTGACCCGCATATGCTCCCAAAGTCGATTTCTGAAGTCTCAAACACACCCCATAAACCACGGATTTTGGATATTGCAAGAAAGTCTCCTGATTGTATGCCATCTATGTGAACATTTGTTACCCATGGCTTTGTACAGTATTCAAATTTGGCTCATATGTATTTCTAAAGAAAAGCAAGATTTTTATTCTCGCCATATATAGTGTTTGTAAAAATGGGAATACTTATAATGCTTGAAAGGTTCCTATCATCCCCGATTCAATAAGAAAAATAGCAACGTCTTCATTTTTCACCTTTAAGAACAAAGAGATAATTATTAATAACAACATACAGATACATAGGCATTAAGCATATGATGCTATTATCTGATAGAATGTGGGTAAGTGGCTGATATTTTTACATAGATCATTGATATCTAATATGCGTGTAATATGTGGTTTTAACTATATGTTGCGTAGTATAAGAGTTCAAATCTTACTTTTGAAGAGCGTCACGAACTATGGGATAGTGACTCTGCAATCTAAAGCCAAAGTCGAGTCATATTATAGTTTACCAATGATTAAATTTTTTATTTCTATTGCAAGGAAAATAAAGGAAACATATTGAGACCTCTAGACGTTTTGCCATATAGTTTGCATTCAGGATAGCTATTTTTTATGCATTTTCTATTACTACTTGAGATCCCTTAATGGCAATGAATGTGTATGATATAGGCAAGATAAGAGCTTAACCCCATGGGGCTGCAAAAATGGTACCAAGTTGCTGACTGTGATCAGGGGATGGTATAACTCCTGTCGCCACCTTCAAATCAAGATGCACAATTAAAATAGAGAGTGGGCACATTACCATTAAACTAATAAATTATCACAATGTCCATTCTTTGCAACATTTCAATTCTACTTGTATGAAATTTATTGATTCAGATACTCGCTATATACACATAGAAATTGAGAATGTTGAGCTTTGGATTTTGGTGCTTACCACATGGTGTGAAGGCAAGTATGGTGCTAAGTGTTTCTTCAGACCAATTGGAGCCATTCCCTGACCACCTCCACCATGTTGGTTTCGGTAGCATTCATGTGTACTGCTCTTCCCTTGATGGAAATCCAAAATAACATTGAACTTGCCTACTGTTGCAATGACCTTCTTGCTTCCCGCGCTCAATACCCTTAAACACAATTGATAGATTTAATCAACAGATTATGTAACCTTGCCGTGAATTCTGCATGTTATTTAGCGGGTGTTTGGCCAGGATTCTTTTGAGAGCAGCTTATGCATTATAATTACATAACTTAGGATTTTAGTGAAGTTACTTTACACTATTTTTGATATATTCACACACAAAGTGTAGGACTATTTTGATACGGTTAAATCTATCAAGTTCATATCTTTAAAAGAAATAAGGGATGGATTTTATTCTTGTACAGATTATTATAAATGAATATTTGATACAATTATATATATCAAGTTAAACGATTTTGACCATAGACTGCATAGTGAAACAAATGTGCAAAAAGAGGTGGACAACAATGGTTTTATCAACTTTTTAGCTAATATGATAGCGGAGGGTTATTCTCATACATGTAGTACCATTATTCCGGCTCATGGATGACAGGTTGTATTTAGATTAAAAATAATGTTTTCAATTATTCTTTAGAAACATTTTATTAGCTTTAGTGACGGACATCACATTAACGATAACATACATTCGTTTGAAAACACACATTAACGATAGCGATAGCAGTTAGTTAATAGTATTACTACCTGTTATACTATTATCATATCAAAATCATCGATACTTTGATTGCTTAAAAACTTTGAAAACTCAATTTGTTCACTTTCATACATATCTAACTCATTTATGATCACATAAATTACCTTGAACAGGCTTATGGAGCTGATGAAAGACAATGCTCTTTCTCAAAATAAAATCGGCTCACCTTCATCCATTGTCGTTGCTTTTTCTCAATGAAACCTATATGTGTATAGCATGTATATAAATAAGTCAATAACACACATTAAGCACGTATAGAGTAAAGAGCAAGTTACCATGACATTATGTTTTTTAAAATCACAAATAATCTTTACTATTATTTTGGTAAGTCAAGTTAATGTTAATTACTTATATTTATCCAATGCTCAAAATTATAAACTTTGGATAACCAGTTTCGGAGTTGTTGCATTATCTCAGTTTGATAATATATTAAGGTTAATTTTACATGTAAATCTTTAGAAAATTATAATTTGTCAAACACTTTAAAAACCGATGTTATAATTGTCACGGCTTCAAATCTCATAAGCACATCCAAAGCCTCTCTACCCGTCAATCAGAAAGATATCAGCCATAAACGCCCTTTTATAGGAAAATTTTTTTGACAGCTTCATTTATGTGAAACTGCGAAAACAATGTGAAACATGCTCGGGACAATGAGGAACCGGTTACTATTACTTTCACATGGCTCAGATAAACTGGTATGGGTCTATACAGGCACGGGTCAAAATGGGCAACTCTCTTTTTTTAATTTATATTTTATCACATTTAATGCAAGAGAAAAATCATAATCAGTTTCTCCAAACACTTTCATTTGCACAACCAAATACAATTCACTTTCCCATAACATACAAGTACTTTAAAAGGTATGCTGATCTACATTTTTTTAGTGTTCTGAAGTTACATTTTGACTGTAATAAAACTATAACTTACCGTGACCACATATTCATCTGTTATGGATCATAAATTAACCATAACAGATTCAATATATAGGTTCATATAAGTTTCTAGAATTATATGTGCTTAAAATAAAATTTATTTGGAGGAAGATTTGGAAGCATGAGTACCTTGAAAAAGCAATGAAAAATCGATCAGAAGATTTCACTCACAGATACTTCTTAAAAATGAAAAAGCACAGATTTAGTCACAGTTTTCTAGTTTTCCAGCTGCACAGAGTCAGTCACCAGCCGCACATAGTTCAGATAGTATTCCACTACACTTAAAAGTACACATAGCTTCCAGCATTGTGATTATTGGTTTCCACCTTGATAGCTTTCCTAATTACCAAGTTCCGACATTCACCAAGTCCATTTTGATATGTACTAAAAACGGACCCTTGTAACCCTTTAACCAGCTTGTTAAACTCGCTAATATTTCCTCATTTACTCACATATCAAATTAACTACTAAGAGAGCTCATATTATGCTTAAACTAATTATACCTGGTCTAGAAAAATGCATTCATAAGCATAGATCTGAAGATAGCCTAAGTAACAACAGCTACTAATTTGGCACCCAAATTGAAAAAAAAAAAAAAATCAAGCAAACATTGTACAGGCCTAATGTCTTACATTGATAACTTGATAAATTGATAAACTGAAGCACAATTGTTGTTACTATAAGTTTCATATCATGTGTATTTGTGGTGGACTACATTTTAGCATAAATTAATCAAAACACTTCGAATAATTAACTATCTACATGCCACAATGATCTTGTTTCCTATTCTAAATCACCCCTTCAATGGATAATGTTACCGTAGATTAAGGGGTGTGAAGTGATTAGTACAAAATATGTGACCACTGAGTAATGCACCTTAGAAAGTAACAGGCTTGATATCATAAATTAAAATATGCATGAAGTTTGTATAGGTCAGTTGATGAGATTCATGGATAGGGTTGACTACAGAAGATTATAAAAGTTCTCAAAAACAAAAATTGTTGCCATGATGACGGAAAATAGATGATGACCCAAGCTCAATTTCCACCAGGTTCCAAAGGCCTTCCAAAACACATGCAATTAGTCAAACCCATAAGCAATGATTCACCAGAGAGTAGAAACAAAAAAGGCCCGAACACACTACCCGGTCACAACATCTGAGTCGTAAACACAGTAAGTAGTAGCATTGGTCTAGTCATCTGTGCGAATAGTTCCCTGTTAACCAAATATAGTTTTATTAGATGAAGCAAACACACAATCCAACTGATAACAAACCACAACTACATGGAAGCCAAGATCTCTCATCAATTCTTAGACAAATATCTTATTTATCTGGATATTATCACTTTATCAGATCCTTCAATCCGTTTTCTATGTTTAATGCCTATCAAAGTCCATGCCAAACAACAAAGAAAGAATTAAACACATTAATTGATATGCATTAGCTTGTCTTAAGTTCTAATATGCCAACATTTTATATATTTGTACGACAACACTTGAAAAAATAGCACTATCATTTGTGAGATAAGTGCACCATATACAACAAAAACTGATATGCCACTGGCTTATTAATTCAGTTACGAACCTGGGCAAGTTTGTATTTAAGGTTGTTCTATAGGGTAAATAAGATGACTTAAGTAATCTATTACCGATGTCGATACAAGTCTTAATTACTTCAAAACCACAAATCATATTTCCTCGAATATATTACTACAGAAGTTAAAACTTAGAAGAGAGTAGTTATTTTTCATCCAGGTTATGTCAAGACGTGTACCTTACTATATGCGAGTGACAGATGTTAGAATTTCAGGCCACCGGTCAAATCTGGGTGACTGGGTCCACCATGGTAAGTTGCTCAAAACCATCTCCATATATATTCGATTAAATCGTAGCCTTGAGAAACTACTTATTAATGCATTATACTGACCTTTATAAAAAAATTTAACAATGCTTCTAAACAGGTCGAAATTGCCAACAATGCTTCTCTCAAATTCATCATTTGGGCGGTGCTTAGTTTCAACAGTATAAGCCTCTTCCATTTCATCAAATCTATCTTTGGAAACTTGATCTATCCTTGCAATTAAAAAAATCAAATGATTTATAAGTGGGCTCAAGAGTAGGTGATAGAATTTCGTAAGTTTTGGCAAACTTAAGCATGTAAATGCATATAGGCAATATACGTTTTTTGCTAACATTATAATGAGACATTCCATGTAATTCATTGATTTCCATCATCTCAAACTATCAAGCTCTTAGGGGTTGTTTAAGAAAACTTATTTAGAATAGTTTATCAGCTTATTTTCTATGATTACACTATGCCGAAGATAATGTTTCGATTTGCTTATTAACTTAATTCGAACTTATATGACAATTGTACTACTGAAAACTTTTATGTATAAAAAAACACATAATATAACAAATAAAAAAGTAAGTTTTTAAAGAGAGCCAACAAAGTTACCATAGTGGATTTGATGAAGTTAAGATTGCATTTTTAGCCTTTTCAGGCCATTGGCTATGCCAACGTATCTCCATAAAAATGAAACTCGCAGGTTGTTGATCCGCAATTATCATTATTTTCTTTCTTTAACCAATATAGGATGAAGATATTGAAATTACCAGTTTTGTAAGATGATTGTAATCACTTTCATCTTATAGTTAGTAACCTTCACATATATCATTATTGATTACAATCATCTTACAATTTTATCATTTGCTTTTTCCATATGAGTTTAGCCTAAACTGCTAATGGAATCATCAAATAACTACATTTACTTTCAACCAAAATATCTTTCATATCTCTAAAATAAGTTATCAATATAATCTTGTTTGGTATTGTCTCCAATTTAAACACAAATAAGAGTTACAAAAATCAATTAAACGCTCATAAAAAATTAAGTGTTTACCTTGAACAAATCACAACTACTTCTATATAATCAAGTTGATGATCTTCCTAAATCGAAACGCCTTCTTTCAAATTCTTAGTATTGACGCTGGGCATGTAGCGCCTGGGCATGTATCGTTTGAATTAGGGTGTATATCATGTCGCTTTGAATTAGGGATTTCTTTTAATGTTTAATGAATCGTATTTTTTTGAGGTTATTGATGGAACGAATATAATGAGGCTGTGATTATGTGGTGTGAATGGTAAAAATTGTGTACTAAAGATGGAATTGATTGATCAACGTTTCTGTTTTTTGATTTGATGTAGCATTGAATGATCAGAGGCGTGAATTGATACTCTGTGTGTGTTTTTTGAATTGGGGGTGAAGATAAGTGTGTCAGGCGTGTGCCAGGAGTGTGTATTTGCTGAGTTGGATTAAACGTGGCAATGGGTTTGATTTCTTTTTGGCCATGTGGCGTTAGTGACTAGGCATGTATTGCTAATATATATAGGGGGATATATATATATATATATATATATATATATATATATATATATATATATATATATATATATATATATATATATATATATATATATATATATATATATATATATATAATTTTTTTTATAGAATGTCTTGTTAGTTGTTATTGGTTCAGGACTTACAGTGCCGTATATGAGGCTGTACGAGGTGTGCTACCGAAGTCTTCAAAATTTTAAAGACCTCTAAGTATATATCCAGTTATATATTTGGTGCCTCAAATTTCATTTCCAAACAAAAAAACATTTGTTACCGTTGTACAATCTTGTGTTGTAAATATTTGTTAAAACTTTAGATAAATCATCAAAACACTATAATTTTTGTTTCTATAGTCGGTATAATATATTTTTTTACCGTCATATGAAGTTATCGTATAAGCTTTCGCACACGACCTCCGGTCGCTTAGCTACGACAATGGTTCAGGTCTAGCAGTGACATCCGATTGAGCAGTATGCTGACCCTGAGACCCGCCTACTACTTCTTTATCGCCTGAAGTGGTAAAAGTCTCCGGTAGGACTCGAACTTGAGACCTCTCCTAGCTAAACATCCCCTCTTTAAAGCACCTTAAGAAAACCTTGGTAGTCTCCGGTAAGACTCGAACTTAAGACCTCTCCTAGCTAAACATCCCCTCTTTATACCAGTTTATTATTTACATTTTAAACTACTTAACCATTCAGAATTCTTTTACATTTCATATATTTTTTTAAGGCTATTAGTAATGGTAACGTGTTTAAAGGCAAATGGAGTCAAAGGCTACTCATGGTGACCCCTACAGATATCGAAAGCCACGCGGGAAACAAGCAAAATGGAGTTCGTTTGGTGGTGTAGATCACCAAATGTTTTTTATGTCCGTTTGTGGGGTCTATTTGTCTGAAGTGAACTATTAAATATCACTACATTTTATTTGGTGATAAGAATGTGTTGATTAATAATGTGATGATTATATAAAAATAGTGAGTTTGATTTTAAACTTAGTCTAATGACCAGTGTTCAAAAAGGCGCGTCAAGGCGCCGCCAAGGCGTCGCCAAGGCGTGAGGCGTGGCCTCGGCGTCACGCAATGGACCAAGGCGTGAAGTCTAGGCGTCGTGTGAAAAGGCGTGGAATAAGGCGCGAAAAGGCGTGCCAAGGCGCGCCTTATCGTATGGCGTGGCGCCATTTTTAGAAGAGAATGATGTGGGCTTAAATTTTGGGCCTAGTAATTTCTAAACATAGTTCAAATTTTCACTTTATTTCTTATGCATATCACTTTTTGTAAGCTCACCTTTTGTAAACTTGATATGCATATAAAATATGATATTATAACATAAATGATAAATATATAAATATTTTTTTGCCGCCTTAGTCACGCCGCAAAAAACGTCATGGCTTCGCCATGGCGCGTAAGGCTTGAGGCGTGGCCTTGCCGCCACGCCACGCCTCACGCCATTTATAACATTGCTAATGACTAATTTGATGGTGTATTGGCAGTATGATGAACACAAAAGTGCAAACTAGTTAACGATGCATAACTTTTAAGTTTTAACTAATAACGAACGATGCATAACTTTTGACTAATGACTGGAACCCTAAACTTAATTTTATTTTCATTATTT
>JARVZY010009366.1:0-27288 GCA_030686995.1 Artemisia argyi
AATCCTAATTTTCGTGTAAGAATGGGTATGGTAGTGAATAGTAACTGTTTTTGGTAAGTGGTGTAGGATATGGAAATTTTTGGTTTAATATATAAAAAGAGAACCTGTGCAGGCGTCTGATGGACTGGACGGAATCAAACAGAGGGATCCGCCCTTTGTGTGTTTTGGTTCCGCCAGTTCTGTAGGAGTATAAACAAGAAATTTTTGTTTTGAATTTCTACGATTTTATCTAACGTTTAAATCTATGAAGTTGGTTCCATAAGTCCTAGTCCTAGTCTAAGGAGATTAAATGGTTCACGTTTAAGGGGTTTTGTAAGAATATCGACAATGTTATCTTCGGAGCATACTTTCTTGATATAGATGTTTCCTTTCTGAACATTTTCACGAAGGTAATGATGACGGATTTCTATATGTTTGGTACGAGCATGTTGGACTGGATTTTTACTCAGGTCGATGGCTCCTTTTTTGTCGCAAATGATAGATATGTCTTTAATTACAATTTCGTAGTCCACCAGCGCTTGCTTCATCCAAAGATCGTGTTGACATGCTTTTCCGTCCGATACGTCTTCAGGTTCAGTTGTTGAGATTGCGAGGGCCGTTTGCTTCTTGGAGAACCATGAGGTGAGACAATGTCCAACAAAAGTACAAATACCACTTGTACTTTTTCTATCAACATATGGCATGATCCGAGTCGGCATACACTATGGTTTCTACACCCGTTCCTTTGGGATACCATAATCCTAGGTGTGTAGTGCCTTTGATGTACCTAAAAATTCTTTTTACGGCTTCAAGATGGATTGTTTTGGGAACTTCTTGAAAACGAGCACATAGACAAACGCTAAACATAATGTCGGGTCTACTATCCGTGAGATAGAGTAGACTACCAATCAAACCCCTATATTTAGTGTTATCTACGGATTTCAGTTTCCTCATCCTTTGTGAGTTTGGTTTTCGAGGACATAGGCGTTTTGATAGGTTTTGAACCTTCTAGACCAAATTTCTTAAGCATGTCTTTTATGTATTTAGATTGGTTAAAGAATATCCCATCTTCTAATTGTTTAATTTGAAGTCCTAAGAAAAAGTTTAGTTCTCCCATCATACTCATCTCAAACTCATCATGCATGATTTTAGAGAAATCGTCGCATAGTTCTTGACAAGTTGATCCGAATATAATGTCATCAACATATATTTGAACTATGATGATGTGTAATTCTTTCTTCTTAGTGAAGAGAGTGTTGTCAACTAGGCCCATGGTATACTTATGGTCAACTAGGAAGGTTTTAAGTCGATCATACCATGCTTTTGGAGCTTGCTTAAGTTCGTATAAAGCCTTTTTAAGTTTGTAAATGTGATTAGGTTTTTCAAAGTCGGTAAAGACCGGTGGTTGAGCCACATAAACTTCTTCATTAATAAAACCATTTAAGAATGCACTTTTGACATCCATTTGAAAAAGTTTAAAGTCATGTGCGCATGCATATGCAAGTAAGATTCTAATTTACTCGAGCCTAGCAACCGGAGCAAAAGTTTCATCGTAGTCAATGCCTTCTTGTTGATTGTAATCTTGTGCTACTAGCCTAGCTTTGTTTCTAGACACAACTCCGTTTTCATCCATTTTATTTTGAAAGACCCATTTTGTTCCAATTATAGTTTGATTATTTGGTTGAGGAACTATTGTCCAAACATCATTTCTAATAAATTGGTTCAATTCTTCTTGCATAGCTATTACCCAAGATTAATCTTTTATAGCTTCATTTATATTTTTAGGTTCAATGGTTGATATAAAAGAAAAATAGTTACTTTCATTTTGAGCTCTTGATCTTAAGGTTCATTCGTTAAGTTTACCGATGACACTATCTAATGGATGACTTTTAGACTCTTTAATATTAACTATATCTCTATTTAATAGTTCATCTTCCTTGTTTTTTTCTAAATCATTTTGATTAATAACTTGACTTTCAACTAAGTCATCATCTACCAAAGGTGATGTCTTAGAGGGAGGTGGACTTTCGTCGAATGTTACGTTCAACGATTCCTCGACTCTTAATGTTTCTTTATTTAGAACAATATAAGCTTTGCTATTTTGTGAATATCCAAGGAATATACCTTCATAAGACTTTGGGTCAAATTTAGTGAGATAATCCTTGGTGTTTAGTATAAGGCATTTACTCCCAAATACTTTAAAGTATCCTAATGTTGGCATTTTACCTCTATATAATTCATATGGATTTTTATCTAAAATTGGTCTAATTAGGACTCGGTTTAAGATATAAGTTGATGTGTCGACGGCATCACACCAAAACTTTTGTGGAATATTTTGTTCGTTAAGCATTGTTCTACTCATCTCTTGAAGTGTCCAATTTTTACGTTCTACTACACCATTAGATTGAGGAGGACGAAGAGCTGAGAAGTTAAGTGTTATACCATTTTTATCACAAAATTCACCAAATTATATTTCATTATCAAATTCCCGACCGTGATCTGTTCTAATTGACACAATGCAATTTCCTAATTGGTTTTGAATTTTCTTACTAAGAATTTCAAATTGTTCGAAAGCTTCATTTTTACTTTTCAAAAATCTTGTCATGTATACCGTGAATAATCATCTACTATGACCAAAGTGTAGAAGTTACCTCCATAAATTTATATAGCGGATGAACCGAACAAATCCATATGCAAAAGTTCTCGACACCTAGATATAGACACCACATTTTTAGCCATATGGCTACAATGAACTTGTTTACCAATTTTGCAAGCATCTCAAAAGTGTTGGTCGTATTTCAACTTGGGTAGGTTTCTAACTAATTCCTTTGAGGATAGGGATTGAATAAGTCGCATATTGGCGTGACCTAAGCGTCTATGCCAAAGAGTTAAGGATTCATCCAATGAGGTAAGACAAAGTTAATCTCTAGATGTTTTATCAATTTTCATGACGTATACATTGTTCTTAAGAACTCCTTTAGCTATTGTTATACCATCTTTTAGTATTTTACTTTCGTTTTCACTAAATAGGACTTTATACTTTTTATGGTAAAGTTGACTAATACTAAGAAGATTAAATCCTAAGTTGTCAACGTGAGCAACATCATCAATAGATAGAGAGTCATGAGAGATAGTACCTCTTCTAATGATTTTACTTTTAAGCTTGCTACCAAAAGTTACGTTACCTCCGTCATAAACATGATATGTTGAGAAAAGACTTTTGTTTCCCGTCATTTGTCTTAAGCAACCGCTATCTTTGATCTATTCATCCGGTTCCAAACACACTTTTAAGCAAACCTATTTTATAACAAGCATTCAAACATTTAATCCCCAATATCTCATGGGTCCATTTTGGTTAAACATGACATTACCTTGATTCATGTAAGGAAATGGTGGATATGGGTTCCAAGACACGTAGTTTGAAACTTGATATTTTCTAGGTATGTTTTGACCCTAGCTATGTTGAAAGTAGGATTGTGTGTTGTAGTTGCTCTTTGGAAAGGGGCGTTTGGATATAGGCGTTTTAGGTCTTGGTTGAGTAGTTCTAGTTCTAAATTCATTTTTAGCAAGTCCTACTCCTATTTTAATGGCTGGTTTAAGTTTAGTTTCAGTTGAACTAGTGTTGGACTTCTTTGAAACTTCAACAAACTCATTACAGTTAGTTACTGAAGTGTTCTGTTCTGCAGCAGTCTCCACGGAACCAATGGGTTCAACTGGCGGAACCAAAGTTTTGGTTCCGTCATTTCCGTGGGTCACTACTGCAATTTTGTCATTTCTTTTCCTCTTTCGCCTTGTTTCTTTAAACTACTTATTGACCCTGATTTCATGAATCCTAACCCATTTATATCAAAATGTGATTTTTGGAGTTTCATTATTTCATCCGCACAACAAATACTTTTATCAAACTTCTTATACTTTGAGTTTTGTTTAATAAGATTATCTTGTGTGATTTTAAGCTTCTCAATCTCAAGTTTGAACTCTTGACATGATTTGCAAGTCGTGTCAACATTTTTACTCTTTTCTAAATGTTTAGCTTTTTCTTTTAATTCATAAACTTCATTTTCTAAAAATTCCTTTTTAGTCTTCAAAATTTTTTTTGTTTATGATTTTTAAGCTTAACTCACAAAGTTTGTTGTATTGTTGTTGCAAAGTGTCATCATCAATAGAAGAGTAAGATGAATCAGAATGTACCTCGTTTTAGACTTGAGCCATAAGAGCTACCTCGATATTTATCGGCTCTTCATCATCATTCTCACTATCACTCCAAGCACCAGTTACAAAAGCACTTTGAGTTTTGCTTTTGGGTGGTTTTGGACATTCTCCTATTAAGTGACTTGTATCTCCGCATCTAAAACACTTTCTATCATTCTTGACTTTTTTTACATCATGATCTTTTCGTGAAGATTTCTTTTCATCTTTAGGTTGCCTTACAAACTTTCCTCGTCTTCGAAAGAACTTCTTGAAGTCTCTAACCGCCATGGCATATTCTTCATCTTCACTATCCGAACTTGATTCCTCATCGTCATTTGATTCTACTCAAGCTTTTAAGGCAATGGATTTCACCTTTTCTTTCTTGCCTTTAACTATCTCCGAATCTTTTTCCATTACCATTTCATTCACTTTGAGGTTTCCAATTAGCTCGTCAAGTGCCATGCTTGAAAGATCCTTAGATTCTTCAATATTCGTTACTTTTCCTCTCCACTTTAGATGGAGTGCTCCAAGGAATTTCCTGACAAAGTTCTTGCTACAAAAAGATTAATCAAGTGCTTTAAGTGAAGTAATAATAGTGTTAAATCTAGCAAATACACTATCAATAGTCTCATCTTCGGGAATAGAAAATTGTTCATATTGTTGGACAAGAAGATCAATTTTGTTATCCTTAACTTGTGAGTTTCCTTGATGAGTAATTATTAAAGATTGCCAAATTTCTTTAGCGGTTTTGCACATAAAAACTCTTTCATACTCTTTCTTGGGTAAAGCATTATAAAGCATCATTTAGCTTCATTATTTTTGGCAGTTAGTTTCTTTTAATCATCACTATGTTAAGTGAGTGAACTATCCTCATCCCGACCTCTTCCAATATCCCTAAAAGTAGCCTTATGATCACCTTCAATAATAATATACCATAGATCTATGTCCTTTGATTTTACATAAGATTCAAAACGGTTTTTCCAATATATAAAACCATTTGGTTCAAATAGTGGTGGTCTTTCTATAGATTGCCCTTCTTTGAAGTTTTCAAAATCCATGGATCATTCCAAGTTTTAAGATACAATATATTTTAAAATCTTGAGTAACATAGCTCTTGATTCCAATTGTGGAAAACTAGAAGGGGGTTGAATAGTTTACCGGTTTTAATTTGATTTTCGTTGAAAACTTTTAAGTGTAATCGACAACTAAAGCTTACCAAATAACAAATAATATGCAAGTATAAAAGTAAGAAACGATCAAACCATAACAAGGATGTTTATCGTAGTTTAGCTACAAGGACTCTTTTTCCTTGCCCTACTCCATGCCCCGAGTATCCAACTCGAGAGTTTCTTGCACTAGTTAACAAGCTCCTTTAACCGGTGGAGAAAACCTTACATGTCGCTTACACACTATTTTAAACACTAAGCTAGATGTCGAGTTCTTTCACAAGGGTTCAACCACTCCCGATAGTTCTTTGACAAGGGAACAACAACTCCCGATACACTAAGTATTTTGAGGACTAAAATACTAATCGATCACTACAAGTGTATACAATAAAATGATGTATAAACTTTACAAGTTTACACTATGCTATGCTTAACAAGTCTTGCAACGTTGTGTTGAAGCTTGTGAAGTCGTGATCTTCTTGCTACAAAGAAAGACTCACAAATATGAAATGGAACTAAGTTAGAAGAGAGAAATGAAAGTATATGCAGTATGTTATGATTGTAAGTGATAAGAAAAACACAAAGAGTGGGTTGCTATTTATAGGCAAAATTCCAGACCAACCAACGGATACGGCGGAACCAATCCTTTGGTTCCGTCCGTTATACCCATGGGTTCTGCGAGCAAGTCTGATAGAATCCTGCACAAATATTTCACAATCTAACTCAATATTCTCAAGATCTCACAAAGTCAACTTTGAGATCTTTGAGTATGAATCTACACAAAATAAAACATGTCTCTTACACATATGTTACTTGAAGGGACATGTGTGTACAACAAAAAACAGCGTGATATCATTTTAAGACCAAAATTCTACCAAACAACATTAATGCTATTAAAAACACCCCTTTACCAAAAATTACAACCATTTAAGCACAATGTACAATAGCTTTTAAGTAAATACAAGTTATAAAACACAAAACACAAATATGTGAAGCACAATGATTTTAAGGTCAACAATCTATTCAACACATATAATTAATAGAATAATTAATTCACCCCTTTACCAAAATATAAAATCATTTAACCATAATGTACAACACTTTAATGCACCCAATTTTCAGAATTACAACAAAATAAGCATATTGTACAACAAAAACAGTGTGGTGTCATTTTAAGACCAAAATTCTACCAAACAACATTAATGCTATTAAAAACACCCCTTCACCAAAAATTACAACCATTTATGCACAATGTACAATAGCTTTTAAGTAAATACAAGTCATAAAACACAAAGCACAAATATGTAAAGCACAATGATTTTAAGGTTAACAATCTATTCAACACATATAATTAATACACTAATTAATTCACCCCTTCACCAAAATATGCAATCATTTAACCATAATGTACAAGCTAATCAAACTACTAAGCCAAGTACTTAAAAATAAAGCCATTAGGCTGGGCATAATGGTCGGTCAAAAATGGTTTTAGATTAATTACTAATTGAGCCGTATATTATGTGTATGGTATAGTCGATTTTGGGCTAATTTTGATATTTGGTTCATATGAATAGTGTATATTAAAAATGAAAATGTAGGGGATATATATAGTGTAAAAAAGATTGAATTTTTTAATATAAAAATAAAAATATAAATGTCGGTCGCCTTACTATGCTTAAAAGGTCGCATGTAGGCAAGAAAATTTAAAGGTGATTGTGCTGAAGGAAAGAATCAAGATTTCTTTTTGTGGTAACTTTGGTTAACAGTAAATAAAATTATACTACTGCTTTTTTATTTTTTTATGGGTCACAATACCGTGTTTCATGATGTGTGGGGAGGTTGAGATGTAGACAGACTTACCCCCACCTAAGGTAGAGAGGTTGCTTCCAGTTCTATCTAAGATAGGAAAGGACCTCTGGGCTTTTGTAGGGAGTGAGGATCGAACCATTGACCTCTAGGTTAAGATGCAAGGAGTTTTCCAATTAATCCAACCCTAAAATTATTGTTATTTGTAAATTAATCATTAAAAAAAATATGGTCGCATAATATCACATTACCAGAAAATATAGTTACAGGGTACCCGCCGCCGCATCGCGCGGGTACCCTGCTAGTTATGTAATAACTTGTGAAGCCTAAGCAGAAAACACATAAGCTTAATAAATAAAGAAACAAACATCCCCTAAAATAAGCAATATCCACAAATATCCCCTCAGAAGATTAATACAGTAATTGAGCAAGTAATACTGGTATTTAAGCACACGTATTTATTTATTTATAAAAATATAAAAAAAAATAAAAAATAGAAAAAACAGAAAACCTTGGAGATAGGGGGCAGAGGCAAATCAACAGCAGGTGGAACCCTAGCTTTCTCAGGATTGAATGAAGACGCCATGATCGCATGGACACTGCTGTTCAGCTTGAACTGATTACGACGATTAGTTTGTTGCTGAACCGAAAAGTGGCGGCGAAGGAGCGACGAAGATGTGACGGAAGTGGAGCAAGTGAGGGCGGATGATCGGAGAGATAATGATGATGAAGAAGATGATAAGAATGAGAGTGAGATGCTTCTCATTTCTTTTAGCTAGTACATTTTTAAGCCATTAAATCACCCCCGACTTTAAAGTATTTACAACTTTTTCATATAACAAACATTATTTATAAAATATCTAACAGGTATTTCACGATTTCATGAATAAAAAAAAAATCCGCTAGAAACATCTTTCGATGACGAACCAAATGAGCCCAATATTGATATATTTTTTACGTACGCACGGTTATATAAAAAAATGTTAAGTTTGATATATATAAAACTAGCTATAAGTCCCGTGCACGCACGGGGTTTACACATGAATCAAAATTATTTTAAAATTTTAGTTTAGTATATGGACATATAAGAATTTACCCGTGAAAATTGTGATATAAGTATAACTAATACCTTGTCCAGGATTTTTTATTATGTATTAATATCTATTATAATAATATTTTGTAAAAAAAAAAAAAAAAAAAAAAAAAAAAAAAAAAAAAAAAAAATTGTTGGTTGAAGATTTAACTTTGTTTAACTGACATAGATGTTGAGGTTGAGATTAATGTTGTTGTTTAACTTTAATTGTTCATATCGTGTTGTACAAAATCCGCGAGTTTAGTAGAACATAATCAACACGAATAGGAGATATATCAGTATGTCATCCATGGGACACATTTCATAGTGAGGGAAGTCCTTTTGATGAAGTTAAAATATGCCCCGTAAAGTTTTTCAGAAATGTTTTTCTAGATATCCATATATAAACTTTAAATAAGAATTCTATAAGTCGTTATAAGTAAAATAACGTATATTTATTTTCATATCACAGTAATCCGTGCTTACATTTGATATTCATATTCCCTTTAACAAGAGTTTAGCCGTATTTAATATTGAAACTCGTGTACACATAAATTAAACTTTTCAAATAAAATAACATGAGTCCTTTAAACAAAGTTCGAATATTAGTTTAAAACGAATATTAGTTTTTGAAATATTTAACGTATATTAAAACTAATTCGTACATTTACAAAATTGTGTAATTTTAATAGATGAAAGTCTGAAAAAATACTAATAGTTATGTAATTTTAAACAAAGTTCATCTTATAAAGTATAGGGGTATAAACTGTAAGGGTTATTTGTTATTTTTCTAAAGTTATTAAAAAATATGGAAACTTGTAATTTTACACTTAGTTCTATATGGTTTTTGTAAAATTCAACCACTAAAGTTTTATTAATTACTTCCTCTTTTTTTAAGTTTTTGTTTTCACAAATTTGACACAAATATTTTTATGTGTTTTTTTCTTAACCAAATTTCTCAACCAAATTTATTAAAGTTTAACCAAAATTAATTCAATTTTGAATTTTTCTTGACCAATCATGTTGTTTGATTTTGCGTACGTTGCAAAATCGAACTCTCCTATTTGTCTAATTTTTTTTATGAGAAGAGTTTTGCAAAAACACTCCAAAATGATGTAATTCTTTTATTATAAAAAAAATAAAAGACAAAAGAACTTTCATAACGCACCCTTAACGTATAAAATAAGTTTAAAAACTATTTTAAAATTAATTTAAACCATAGGGGAAAAAGCGTTCACTTTAATAAATGTTTTAGGCATGTAGCAAATACTTACTGATCAAACTAAGCGAGCTCAATGTTGATATGAATACAACATATGTACGATTTTGTAAAAAATATTCACGCTTAATAAGTATATATATATACTTTTAAAAAGTTTAAAAATCAACCTTTAACATACCAAATAACTTTTAAAACTATCATAAATTTTTGCAATAATCTAGGCAACCCTAAACTTTCAAAACGATAAACAAAAAATCGGTTAAAAGCTCCGCCACGACACTCAAAACCGGACTACCAAAAAGCTATACATAAATCAGACGGTAAATATTCGAACGACGCACGGACTGAATCGAAATTAGCTAAAAAAAACCCGACCTCAACACGGCAGGCGCCGCACCTTGTTGTATAACATAGAGGGAGTATATTCGATGAATTTCCTTCAATTTTATGACGCATCGCGTGGGCAATTAACATCTGGTCTTTGATCAAGGACCAAACATCATAAAAGATAGAACAAAACAATGTTGACTCTAAACAACCTAATATTAACATCATCTTCACTTCTCTCCCAAATACCAACAAGCCTCCACAAACTGAAACCGACAAACATGAACACCATTACCACTACCGACCAAACCCATGTCAACCCACCACCACAAGAACAACAACCCCTATCAAAAAACGCTCAAAAGAAGCTATTAAAACAACAAAGATTCGAGGCGAAGAAAGCCGAAAAAAAGGCCTTGGCTAAAGAAGAAAGGAAACTAAAGGGAGAGATGAAAAGAAAAGAATGGGAAGAAAAGCTGTCTGTTTTATCGGAAGAAGATAAATTGAAAATGATTGAATCAAGAAAAGAGTTGAGGAAAGAGAGAATGAGTCAAAGGAATGAGGAAAGAGAGACTAAATTATTTAGGCTTAATCAAGCTAAGAAAAATGGATGTAATGTTGTTCTTGATCTTCAGTTTTCGAATCTCATGGCTCCTAATGAGATTCATAGTCTTGTTAAACAGGTTCATCTTTCTATCCTTTTTTTTTATGTGTTTTTGACAGGTTTGTTTATGGGTTTTAGATGTATATAGATAAAAACCGTTTGGCGCGGTTTTGTTAAGAGTATTGTTGTTAGAAGTTATCCCTACTTTTTATGAACAAGTGACAAGTTCTGAGGTTTACTACAAGTATTGCTTTTAAGGAAACGTGGTAAATTGCAGATGGAATAACATAAGTAGAGGAGACAATATAACCTTGGTTTTTGAAAGGAATTCGGTGGAGTTTTTTTTTTTTTTTTTTTTTTTTTTTTTTTTTTTTTTTTTTTTTTTAAATTGAAATACACCTGAGCGCCCTGACTAAACCCTCATACTTGCCTTTGTAAGTGATATTAAATGTGGCCTGGCTTCCAGCAATTACCTTTATGGAATAACATTATGCGAAAGTTTTGGTCTGATGGTGCTCAATATGATAATTAGAATATAAGTATAAGGAATAAGTGAAATGTTTGGCATTACGGTAACCTTGAGCTAACGTAATCTGTTCGCGACATGATCAACATATATTTAGCCTTTGTATACTAGTAACCTTCATTACGGAAAGAAGGATTGAGATGCCTTTAAACAATTTGGGCTACATTTGATTTACAATTCAATGTCTAGGTGCCCTTAAGCATAGGCTCGGTGTGCGATAACTTTCAGGTACCCCATAGACACCCTCTTAAGAAGATCTCCGTGCGTAATAACATTTTAATAGTTAATTATGAACATGATGAGTTCTTGGAGTTTCAATTGTGTGAATTGAGAAATGATGTATTTGTCATCCTTTGGTTCACATGTGGGAAATAGTACCCTCTTGTGTCTACGCCTTTGCAATATAAAACAATAACCTCTTGTGGTTGGGGGTATTATCACAAAATTATGCTATCCTTGTATCTTAAAATTGGAGCATCAACATTTTATTTAGTGGGTGTCAGGGAGATTAGTTCTCATAATACATGTCTTTCATTCATTTAGATTCAAGCTTCTCTACTACTTGTGATACCCTATATGTGTATATTGATACCAATTAAATATTATTCTAGTAGATTTAAGAATATTTGTTTTAGTGATGCACAAAGGAGTACATGGTAGGATGTTTAGAAAAGAAAGGAAGTGAGCCCAACATAGCATAAGTTTTTAGTTTGGAAGGAAGTAAATAAGACTCGAAACCTTCCTACTAGTAGTATTTGTGGAGGTAACAATGAAGTCAACATAGAGAGTTCCTGGAAATTAACTTTGTAGCTTACTTATTGATATTTCATATAAGCTTTGACATCAAACCAATAAGAGGTCCGGCATTAAAATCTGAGTGTGTTAAGTTAACCAAGAATCACTTGCCTAAATTTTGCACATATGAAATTCTAACCATGTCGACCCACCTGTACTAATTCCTGACCAAAATAACCCATGCGTCAACTTTTGGGCTCTAGTTACATTTTTAGCAAGTGACGTGTTTTGCTTTAGTTTTTAGCGGATATGTTTATTAACTACTGCATATGGGGGAAAAAAAAGAAAAAAAAAAAAAAAAAAAAAAAAAACATAACTCTTATTGTTTTTCCAAAACAAATTCTTTAAATTACGAACTTTATTTTAGTTAATTATAAAATTTGAAGATGCTTTGTATCAATGATGAATTCTCATGTTCATTTTATTCCTTATTTTTGACCATTGTCTTGTATTTAAAACTTATAAGGTTGCTTATTACTTATTTATATCTGAATTTAGATAATGTATTGTTATGCTGTGAATGGAAGAAGTGTGGTCCCTTGTCATCTCTGGTTGACCGGCTATGAGGGAGAAATTGGAAACCAGATGCAAAACATTCCAGGGTTTGATAAATGGATAATTGAGAAGGATAATGGTCCATATATCAATACATTTGAAACTCAAAAAGAAAATCTGGTGTACCTCACAGCAGACTCAGAAACCATGCTCTCAGAACTTGATTTAAAGAAAATTTATATTATTGGTGGGCTCGTAGATAGAAATAGGTGGAAAGGGATAACCATGAAAAAAGCTGAAGAGCAAGGAATTCAAACAGCAAGACTTCCGATTGGTGATTACCTCAAGATGTCTGGTTCTCAGGTACAAACCATCTTAGTACTTGACATTCTGTTACACTAGAGATGCCAATTTCGACGACCCATCTACATATAAATGGGCTGGTCTAGTTATTCTTTGATTTCTGACAGTGCGAATGCTTAAACTAGATTAACTAGCTTTAAAGAAAGCGGGTCAAATGGGTTGAAAGTTTTGCTGAATATATTTTAAAAGCATACTAGTTATCTAAAAAGAATTATGACTTGAACTCTTTAAGTGTTTCAAACCAACCCGACCCGCTTCAATTGGAATCAAACCCTGACTATTTTATAAGAACCGATTTTGATCTGTTACTCAACCCTCCTGACCAGCTCACTATTTTGCATCCTTTGCCTTTAGGGATGACTGATGATTTGCGTATGCCATTATACTATCTGCTGTATTCTAATCTATCTGGATAAGCCTTCAATTGGCTAAAACTGGGACATGATCTAAGAGTTTGTGTTTTAAAAAATGTAGGTATTGACAGTGAATCAAGTAATAGAAATACTTCTCAAGTTCTTGGAAACTAAAGACTGGAAAGCTTCATTTTTCCATGTGATTCCTCAAAGAAAAAGATGTGAAACTGAAGCAGCAGTGTCACAGGAAGAAGTTGAAGGGGATGAGAAAGTTGATCAAGAAATGAAAAGGCAATGCATTGACACATAGGACTGACTTTCCATTGTAACCTTCTCATTTTTAGAATTTTGAGCAACTGTAAGGTGGCCTTCATGTGTTAGATTTAAATTAATATTGGTTTTGCAATTTTATATCCAGAATTTAAGAAATTGACTAGTTTCAGAAGTTATAGCCATAAGCTTTCCCCATCATTCCATTGTTTTTCATCGTTTAGGGTCCTTATTCAGGCTTCCGTTACAAGGTTTTTGAGTTTGAACATGTTGAAATATGTATACCCCCTTTTTATGAATGCTTATCAGACTGTTTGATATTGCTTTTTCCTAATCCTATCTGAGGTCCATTAACACAACAAAAGCTTGATATTGTCTCCCAGTATGTCTGCATTAGGTTTCAGAAGGGAGAAAGTGATAATGTTTCTGCATTTCTAGATGATCAATACACCTGTTTGGATGATGGCGTCTTAGTAAGCCTTTGTTCCTTTGCTCTGCAGTTTGACATGTATCAGCAGCAGCCTTGATGATTTTTAAACAAGCCCACATTACTATATATACTATAGAGCGTCGAAAACGACGCTTGAATTGTCGTTTTGATTTCCGCTCTTTTCACCCAGCCCACTGAAGTTGTCCAAGCCCCAGTATCTGAATACGTCTTTTTTTTTTTTTTTTTTTTTTTTTTTTTTTTTTTTTTTTTTTTTGGCATTTGATATTTTTAACGATGCCACCGCCTGGATTTTGGTACCTATCTTTTGCGTGCGTTCCTTACTAAACTGCTGCTGATTTCGATCGGTCTGCCATTTTCTGATTTTAGTTAACCGTACACGGTTCGTCGTTCTAGGTAAATTGATGTGCTATCACTCATAGTATCTTTCTTGGTGATTCCCTTTTAATCTTTTGCTTTATCAGTTGTATGTTATATGTGTACCGGCTGCTTTCTTTGGATGTGTTTTTTCAGTCTTAGGGGTTGTGTTTATATGTGTACCTGCTGCTTTCTTTAATCTTTCGATGTTGTTTTGTTGTGCTTTTAGTGTTGTGTATGTTAGTTGCTTAAGTATGAAAACCAAAAGTTAAGCTGTGCGTTTGGGAAGAGATGTTGGACGAGGGTGGGTCTGTTGGTGCTGTTGATGATGTGGGTTTAGGTTGTCGTCCATTACAACACCCTTGCAATTTAGTGTCTACTTTACTTGATACTTCCATGGACGTGGACCGTTTGTTGGATTATAGTCAAAGTGTTTGTCAAGGGGCTGTCACTCGGCGGTCGAATGGTATAATGATAAACAATCGAATGGTATAACGATAAACAAACATTCCAAGAGTAAAGGTGGTCTTTGAGTTATAAGTAAAGATTTTAGTTAGTGTCGTGCTTCTTTTTCTCTTCTTTTCACAAAGGTGCGTCTTTGGTTTGTTCACAAATCCAGTTTACACATCCAATTAGAAGAAATTGATACTGCTACTCGATTAATTATCTTAGATTTATGTGCATTATCTGCTACGACTTATGCTGTACTGATAATTAGCAATATTTGTAATTTACATTATCATGCTGTCATAAACCTCTTTTTAACCAACTAATAGATTGCTTTATTAAACTTAAATAAAGATTGCAGATTTGGAAACAAAGCATGAACATCAGATTGAAGGGTTTTTTTTTTTTTTTTTTTTTTTTTTTGTTTTTTTTGTTTTTTTTTTTACAGGTTCAACTACAGCAGAAGATAAAACAGGAGGAGTGCTTTTGGCACTGGAAGACCAATCACCAGATGCAGGTAACGATTCATGTCGTACTAGCCTACTATGTGTATATTGTTAAAGGATATTTATCGGATACTAATGATATGTTGTTTCCTCAATTTTGTTAAGGAGTGCGAGATGGACACCTCCATGTGCAATGATAGTTCACTAGGATGCTGGGAATATTCCAAGTAACGTCTCTATATTGGGTTTAGGGACAATACTTAAACTATGCGACCGTAACCAAACAGTTGCCACCTATTTATTCCAACATCATACAGAGAATGACGAACAAGTCCCTCATCCACTTACGTAACACTACATTTATCAGGCAACCAGACGCGCAAGTTTGCTGCAAGATCACCGCCCCACCGCAACGCAACAGCTCGCAGCCGTCCTCATTTTTAAACAAGCCTTGATGAAACTAAGGGTTTGGGCCCACATTTCCCCCTCATTAAGTGGAAAGTAAACAAGCAATGGTTCCTTGGTTGTGTCCAACTGATCCATCTTCCTAATGAATATCTTAAAAAAATTAGATTATTTGTTCAGAGTTAGTCTAGAAAAGGGTGAGGTGAACCAATGAAGGGCCCTTGAAACAGATGCGAATGCATACACATCACGGATGCATGCGCTTGGTATATAAAGAACACACACCTATTTCCACATATTACATATATTCTACCAAGTAAATGCGTTTTACATCAAAATACTTATACATATCAACAATATTCCGATCACGAGAAGAAAAAAAAATAAAGAAGGCAAAAAAACATTTAAAAGCAACAATGTCGAAAACAAATAGGGGATTATGAGAGTAACATACTAGGAGAAACAAAGATTGAAAGCATTATCTTTTTTTCTAAATGCATAAATATCTGTGATGTAAGTTGATGTGTACGCTTCAGCTTTTATTTTGGAAGTATCACACATCTCATAATCTCTGATATGTAGTTACACCTGTCGTATATCAATGCGCACATATCTAAACTAGGAGTGCGTTTGAGAATGGAACATTTTAGATATATCCTTCAAAATCTCTTTACATCAACTTGAACTCGTTCATACTGAGTGGTTCTTGATGTCTAGAGCTAATCGTATGTTATTTATTTTTGTGACAATACACTATGGGATCATGGAGTTGCTAGTTAGATGTTTCATAAATTGCAATTGCTTTAGAAAATGATTCTAACATGATTCTTTCATCTTGAGAAACAAACTAAACATTAAAGCCTGAATGTTAACGGGAATGCCATTCCCTCTGGTTTTTAACTTATAACCTTAATTCATATGATGTTTTGGGGTTTTCTTAGGTACGTAGCCGATACTAATTGCATAAGCATTTAAAAGGTTTTTGGCTTTTCAAAGTAATTAATGTAGGGAAATATATTGGTGTGTGAAAGATTTATAATTTGGATATCAATCTGAATGTGTAATCACTTTCAGATTAAAGTATTTCGACCTTATATGCATCGGGTTCACGAAATCCATAATCGGATAAGACGGATTGGCAATTGAAGTATAAGGCATGAGAAATCAATCAGAAACGTTAGAGTATTGTTTGTTGTTATATTATGCAAACGAGACTAGAAATTTGGTTATATCAACCACCAAAATTTAGTTATTTTCAGTTATATACCAACCATTGTGTTGGTAAAAGACACGTCAGTTGAGTTTTTAGCGAAAAAACTGTTAACACCGATTAATAAAAATCGTTCAAGCTTTGGGGCGCTGCTCCAAATCCCGCGAGGGTAGGCTTCCTCTCGACCGCCACCCGCTCACTTGGGAGCGGGAACCCAACAAAGGGCTCTAGCACTTGACCCCGCAAGGGGCGCAACTCCCTTGACCCCCGCATCTTTGTCGTGTCAGTATCAAGCTAACTATAAAGAGTGTACACTCCGTACCTCTTAACTCTTCTTGAGCTAAACTTGTATAAGGCCGTTGGTCTCAAGTAAAACACAATCACCTTAAATAGTTGATACACAAAAATTACCAACATTCCTCCCCCATTTTGGTGTAATCCTTGATTTACTAAAATACACAAAACAAACCAAACTCATGCATAAATGAAAATGTCACCATGGATTGAATTTTCACTTACTATATTACACATTCTAAAAATTCGAAAATCAGGGTGTCGCGTAGGATTGAACCTTTCAATTCGTATGAATACTCGAAGATAATCTACACCTAAGTTACTGCATTACTCTAATGTTTATAAACTTGACACTACTATAAGGCCATGTGTCCATATATTTTGATGAGCATATAAAAGCCAAGGCCAAGCTTCTTGAAGCAGCAAAACTTCATGCTCACGTAGGTAGTTAGTTTATTCTTGCGCCTGCACATGCAATTTTTCAAAAAGAACTATTAAGTACTTGGACTTCAACCCAACATCATCTGCAGAACCGAGCACATACATTGGGATGATTCTATCAAATGTGCTCCAATCACTAAAATGAGCTTTCCATATTGAATTCAACTCCTAGGCGTTAGCTAGAAGAGAATTGGGTGTCTCACCAAGATTTTTTATGAAATTTAATCCCATCCCTATAGCCGACTTGTACACCAAGTCTCGGGCTAATCCTTTTGCCAAGTGATCCGCCAAGATTTGTTGACATTGAACAAAATCCACAAAAATCACTCCATTTGTAATGAGCTCACGAATCATACTGTGTCTAACACCTAAGTGTCTAGACTTTCCATTTTATATTTGATAATATGCCTTAGACAAAGTGACAGCACTATCACAATGAATAGAAAATAGGAGAAACTGGTTTTGGCCATAATGGAATATCATATATTAGATTCCTCAACCATTCTGCATATTTGCCAGCTGCAACTAAAGCTACAAAATCTTCTTCCATAGTTGAGTCAGTAATACAAGTTTGCTTCTTGGAAGTGCATGATATGGCACTTCCACCTAGCCAAAATATCTAACCAGTTGTTGAAGTATGATCTTCTGAATTAGTTATCCAACTTGCATTAGAATATCCTTCTAAAACTGAAGGAACCCAACATATGATTAACCATAATCCTTGGTTTTCTTCAAGTACTTAAATACCCGCATTACAACAAGCCAGTGATGAGTACTAGGATTACTAGATCACCAACTCAATTTACCCACAACATAAGCAATGTCCGGTCTTGTGCTTGTCATTGCATACATCAAGCAATCAATAGCTCTAGAGTACTCAAGTTGATTTATTGCCCTGCTTCTATTAGGCATAAGTTTGATAGTCAGATCCAAAGGAGTGCTTACTGGACAACAATCATCACATGTGAACTTCTTGAGTATTTTCACAATGTAGTGTCATTGAATAATTGTCATACCCTTGTCCTTACATTTAATCCTTATACCAAGGATCACGTCAACCTCCCCCATATCCTTCATGGAGAAATTCGATGATAAAAATTGTTTTGTTTTATCCACTTGATCTCGATCATTCCCAAAAATCAACATGTCATCAACATATAAACAAATGATGATTCATTTACCGAAATTACCAAATTGGCAATACACATACATGTTAGATTGGTTTAGTATAAACCCATTAAACAATACAACCTCATCAAATTTTTGAAGCCACTATTTTGGAGCTTATTAAGTCCATATAATGATTTAATTAACTTATGCTCATTTCCAGGCATAACAAATCCTTCTGGTTGCTTCATACACCTCTTCTTCTAAATCACCATTCAAGAATGAAGTTTTGACATCCATTTGATGGATCAGTATATTATAAGTAGCTGCTAAAGCAATCTATAATCTAATTGTGGATATTCGAGCAACTGGAGCATAGGTATTGAAATAATCGATTCCTTCTTTAAAATCTATATTTTTCCTTTCGGACACACAATTTTGTTGTGGTGTATAAAGAGCCATAGTCTCATGTATAATTCCTATGGATTGGAAATAACCAAGATCATAATATTCACACCTTTATCCGAGCGTAAAGTTTTAATTAGATCATTTTGTTGCAACTTAACCTCAGTTTCATAGATTTTAAATTTATCTAAAGCTTCATCTTTAGCATAGCATAGATAAACATATCAAAATCTAGTTGCATCATCTATAAAGGTGACTACAAACTTTGTATTCCCTAAGGAAGGTGTAGCATGAAAATCACATAAATCACTATGTATCAACTCCAAAACATTGTAATCTCATTTTATTTCTTTGAAAGGTTGTCTAGTGAATTTTGTTAACATGCAAGTGTTGCATTTTTCTAAGTTGATATCAAATTCTAGAATTAAATTATCCTTTGACATAGCAATCATACGTTTATAGTGAATGTGTCCTAAATGGTCATGCCACATAGAAGAATCAACATCTTTAGAACTAATCATGCAAACACTACTAAAATTATTAGGAACTTTATTGAGATTTAACATAAATATGCCAATATTATAGTATCCAAAACCAAGAAATACATCACGTCTTGATAAGATATAATTATCAGATTCATACACTTGTTAATAACCACACTTATTTAACACGGGTCTGGACATAAGGTTCTTCCTAAGCCCTGATACATACACAACATTAACTAAAGTAATAGTTTTTTCCAGAACTAAATTCTAAAACAAAATTTTCGCATCCAAGTATTGCTTTGGTTCACTTGTCGCCCATATGAAGAACATATCCATCTTGCACCGGATGAAAAGTATCAAACAAGCAACGCTCCTAACATGCATGACAAGTTGTACCTGAGTCAATCCACCAAGCAAATGCATCATCATGCACATAACATATTTCAGAAATATGTAACACATAGTGATTAAAAGGAATTACATCAAATTCAAAATTCTGACCTTGTGATGAATTAGGGTCCTTAGACCCTTGTCCCAAACTAGAAGTGCTTCCACCATTGATCGTTTTACCAACATGGAATTCCTCTTTGCAGTGACTCCTTTTACCACACTTCCAACAAGTCAATTTAGACTTTTTGTTGGATTTATCATTGTTACCATCATTCTTCCTTTTCTTTCCCTAGGAATTTTTGTTTTAATTCTTGTTCTTACCATCTTCTATCATGTTTACCAAAGAAGAACCATCAATTTCTCTACCCTTGCCTTTGCCACTTTCTTTCGCCCGTAGAGATTCCTTTATGCAAAAGTGGCTTCCAAGTTGTACAAGTGACAACTCATCCTTATTGTGTTTTAACCTGTGTTTGAAATCATTCCATGAGGGTGGAAGTTTGTCTATGATACTGGATACAGAAATGGATTCATCCATTTTCAAATTTCAAACTGTGTTGTGTAAATTCTCCCAGAATTCGAAGGAGTTCATGATGTTGTTCCATCACAGACCTTGAATCAACCATCTTGTAATTATTAAAATTACTGACAAGAAACTTCTTACTAGAAGCATCTTTTGCCATGGATTTTGATTCAAGTTAGTCCCATAAATCCTTTGCTGAATCTAAGTTTTGATGCATGTAAAATAAGGAATCTGACATACCATTTAACATGTGTCCATAACAGATGTAATCGTCATTCTCCCATTTGCATCGTCTCCTTGTTTGATCTAGTGTCTCATCAATGGTACAAAAAGTTGTATTGGTCACGCCAAAAATGTGTGACGATATGCATATAGTCAAACACGTTTTTTCGTTGTGTGTCACCATAGGTCCCGCCACTGTAGGTGGCATATGGTCACATTGTTGAGTTCGTGGCCTTTTCCATCGAAAAAGAGTGACCAAAACCCCAAATATGTGTGACAAATTAGGCACAAGTTTTGATGGATTAGTCATAATCAGTGACCGTAAACACTTTATAGTCACGCGAATGTTTTTTGAGAGTAACTATTTTTCAACCTTTGGCCACATAAATATATAATATATGTGACATTTGAGATGATATATTCAAGTAAATGTGTATTTTGTGTGACTATTTCCCATCCTGTGGCCACATGAATATACAATAAATGTGACGTTTGTGATGATTTAGTCACACAATGGGTGTTGTTTTTTTGGAGTTAGTCACATACAATTTAACACAAAGTGGCCAAAAGTGTAAATAAGTGTGACCATATGCTGTTTAAAGTGAAGAAATGTGTATTTTGTGTGACTATTGATCATCCAATGGCCACGTGAATTTTATGTTTGTGTGGCCTTTTGTAATATTTAGTCACACAAAGCATGTTTGTTTTGGGTATTTAGTCACATACCATTAAGCAAACAGTGGCCAAAAGTGTAAATAAGTGTGACCATATGCTGTTTAAAGTGAAGAAATGTGTATTTTGTGTGACTATTGATCATCCAATGGCCACATGAATTTTATGTTTGTGTGGCCTTTTGTAATATTTAGTCACACAAAGCATGTTTGTTTTAGGTATTTAGTTACATACCATTAAGCAAACAGTGGCCAAAAGTGTTAATAAGTGTGACCATATGCTGTTTAAAGTGAAGAAATGTGTATTTTGTGTGACTATTGATCATCCAATGGCCACGTGAATTTTATGTTTGTGTGGCCTTTTGTAATATTTAGTCACACAAAGCATGTTTGTTTTGGGTATTTAGTCACATACCATTTAGGAAACAGTGGCCAAAAGTGTTAATAAGTGTGGCCGTATGCTGTTTAAAGTGAAGAAATGTGTATTTTGTGTGACTATAGATCATCCAATGGCCACGTGAATTTTATGTTTGTGTGGCCTTCGGTAATATTTAGTCACACAACGACTAAAACAAACAGTGACCAAAAGTGTTAATAAGTGTGACTATATGCATCTTTTAGTCACATTTAAAAAATCAATATATATCAAAACAATTCAAATATATATCAAAACAAATTCAAATACAATAAAATTGGAATGTATATAACTGAACAAAATATAAAATTGGACATCCTTTTATACACCAAGGAGTCCTAGTCGGCTTACAATAGTTTCTTTATAAGTATCTATAATCTTTTCCATAAGCAAGTAGCAACTTCGAGTGGTCTTAATCTTTGAGCAGTACCAACTTTAACTAGCAGTAGTAACTTTTGTACTACCAGTAGTAAATACTTGGCACATTTTCTTTGAAGTTCATGAGCTGCACTAAATCCATCTAAGCAATATTAACACAAACATGATCAGCAGTAATTCAAACAACATCATGAAGACTTTTAATCCAAAACAATGAACATACTAATAAAATTTGCAGTTAAACTTACAAGTTTTTCTCCCATTGATCTAATCTCATCATCTGGATATAAAAGCCTTGAAAATGTAGGCTATTGCATATCAACACATCAGGATGAGAGCAGAACTAGAACATGTCAAAGCTCACAACATAACAGAACTAGATGAGCCACTGGTTCAACTATCTGCACAAACATGATAGGAGAGTTAATACTAGTACCACGTTAGTACTGCTGGAGCAGAGTTACTACTGCTAGTATATATATATATATATATATATATATGAAACAGAATGTATATAAATGAAGCAAATATATATACAATTGTATTTCAAATTCAATAAAAATCGAATGTATATAAATGAAGCAAATATATATACAATTGTATTTCAAATTCAATAAAAATCGAATGTATATAAATGAAGCAAATATATATAAAATTGTAATGTCATATATAATCAAATTCTCAACTATCATAAGTTAAAACCTGTTGACTCTTCGCCGCCTTAGCTTGCTTTTGCAAGGTTTCACTAGAGACCAAATGTTTTCGCTTCGTTGGTACTAATTTTAGTCCAGTATTTTGTTCACTAATATTTGGTATCATAGTTGGTGGTGTAACCTGTAGAACCGGTTTGTCGTGGCTTAAGCGTTTTCGTATGTCCGATAGTTTGAACAGGTTCCTATATGTATATATAAAACACGGTACATTAGTCATGTACGTAAAACTAAAAAAATCAAAGGTGGATGTTTTATTACTTACCACTGTTTCCATTACTGGTACGTTTTCCAAAGTTTCAATGGCCATTGGAGTGGTCACCTGCAATATAAATTAAGAAATACAATGGTGTTATCATTAGAAAATGACATTGTTAACAACATAAAAAATGGCTTACATCTGAGTCTAATGGCAGTTTCTTTCTGCAAAAAAATATATATAGGTTGGCTTTGGTGACTGAGATGGAGCATACCCACGCCTCGAAAATGAAGTGTGCCAGAAAATCCAGCTGAGGGAATTTTTAGCCAGGCATCCCATGTATCATCCTCACCCATGAAAATAGCATGTAGCCCCTGCAAGAAACAAGTAACGTGATTAATACTAACATAAAAGACGACAACATTAGATGTCCCAAATATAAGTTTAGCCTAAAAAACAAACATACCGGTTGCATATCAACTCGGGAAACAAATAATATACAATTGCTTGCAATTTTATGCAGTGCCAAACGTGGAACGAATAAATGTCAAACACATTACCAAGCAAGCAAATCACTAACATTTGGTACAAATGAAACAGTTTGACAAAAAGCAACCATATTTGAGTTAATTTCCTATAAAACAGATGTTATGTTAATCTTTTGATAGATCACTTACGCGACTGCGATAAGAAAACTCCAACTGTTCAGCAACATCCTCCAGGAGTGGAAACCAATCAAGACTCCCTTTACGAGCAAAACAGTGGCCTCTTAGAACACGCCGATTGTCTCCATTCCAATAAACAGGAAAACTATGTCGTCTTAATAAGTCTACCTGCAACGATTACCACCACACGAATTTATAATCAAAAACATGTTTTAGGCTAGTTTAATCCACGAAAATCAATGTAAATCATTTTATATTCGATTACACATTTAAGAAAATATAAATTAAATATGTGTTTGAGCATACCCATGAACAAAGTAGGATAGGTGAGATGAGGGTGATGTTGGCTCGACTGTGATGGTGGTGGTTATCTCGAACCAAACAACTGAAGCAAACAAAGTCTCACATACAGTTCCCTTGTCTTGATGACGGTGATGGCGTGGAGGAGCGATGGTTGGTGGAACCACGGCGAGATAAGGCGGTGAAGTTTGGCGGTGGTGTGAGTCGGTTCTAGAGAGAAGGAGAATAGATGAATAGATAGAAGTTAGATTTGACTAAGCTAGTAGTGTTAATGTTTTGATTTTGGGTAAAAAGGGGGCGCCATATGAGCGGAGCGGGAGATTGAAATTTTGGGGAAAATTAAGGGGCGGGATTATTAGAGCACTATATTAAAAATTTTGAGATTGAAAGCCTATCAAATGAGCTTGAAATGTTTAATGAGTTGAGCTCAACCTTATATAAGTTCGACTTGAGTTATTGTTGAGTTCTCGAGTTTGTAAGTGATATAAAATATGTGCTTTTTTTTAATATGTAAGTGTACTAAATGTAAATACTTATTTATAAATGTATCAAGCTTTTCGAGCTGAAGTCGAACCAAATTCAATTCTTAGGTTATATTTCAAATTTAAATTTTGTAATAAAACACATCTTTATAGATAAATCGAGTTTTTCAAGTCAAGCTCAATCTGAGTTCAAACTTTCTCGAGCCCGGATAACATATGATCGGGAGGTCCCTGGATACTTGCTTCTTAGTGTCTGTGACAAATGGTATACACCTACCAAGCCGGTGCAACCCATGCATGACCAGTGATAATTGCTAATTCACATAGGTCATGGGTCATGTGCATTAGGTTATCACTAGTCACATTAATTAATTAATGGGTATTTGACATCGATCATATGGGTCATATGCATTGGGTGGATAGTTGCTTAGAGTGTCATGTTACGACACATCCATGACTGTTGACAATTGGTAATTAACATGCATGGGTCATGGGTCATGTGCAATGGGTTATAGTGGCTTTTAGTGTAATGGAAACCATGCATGACCGATGATAATGGCTAATTCACATGGGTCATGGGTCATGTGAATTAGGTTATCACTGGTCACATTCATTAATTAATGGTTATTTGATCGACATCGATCATATGGGTCATATGCATTGGGTAGATAGTTGGTTAGAGTGTCATGTTACGACACACCCATGACTGTTGACAATTGGTAATTAACATGGGTAATGGGTTATGTGTATTGGGTTGTAGTGGCTTTTAGAGCAGTTACATTAGTAACGCACGGGGTGCGTTATTTGGCTTTTAACGTGCGTTATTCGTACGTGATTGTTGTGTATGGTCGCGTTAATGGTGCGTTAACACACCGGGTTATTCCATTAACCCGGCGTTAAAGTGATTTTCTTAAAAAAAAACTTTTTTTTGTCACTTCTGGCCCCTCAAAGGGAAACAGGATCGGAAGAACAGACGAGCAGAATGGCGATGGGCTCAAGGACTTCCACATGTGCCATCGAGTGAGGACGATTCAAGTGCCTCCTATTCGAGTCACGAGGGCTATGTGTATGATGATTCATTTTATTAAATCGTAGTTTTATTGAATCGTGTTAAACTTTAACCTGGGTTATGGATGAAAGTGCTCTTAGTGTCATGTAATCAACCAATACATTCCTGGTGATCGACAATATAATGGGTAATTAACATGGGTCATGGGTCATGTGCATTGGGTTGTAGTCGCTTATAGTGTAATGGAAACCATGCATGACCGGTGATAATGGCTAATTCACATGGGCGACTTTTTAAATACAAAATACACTAAAGGCCAGGTGCCCTTGGTTCAAACTTGGGAAAGGGAAATGTAAAGAAGATCAATCCCCCCAATTTATTGGGTAATGATCCATTACACACTATTGGGTAATGGGTTATTGCATTATGCTTTGCCAAGCATATTTTTTCAGTACCTTTCCCGTTCTTCACCCCCTATTACCCCCTACTAAGCATTAGGGGTGTTCAAAAAACCCGAGAAACTGACAAACCAAGCATTCGGTTTTGGTTTTTACTTTTAGATATCCATGGTTAACCGAATCGAACCGTATATCATATAAATAAATTACCCGCCCCGCGATGGATAGTTAAAATTTTCCAACTAACCGAACCGAACCGAACCGCCCCGTGAACACCCCTAGCAAGAATATCAAACACACTTCATTTACACTTCTATAGTAATGTGTGTGTGTGTATATATATATACAAACTTATCAAACACACCTCACACATTTTCATAATCCTCTATTTCTCTCTCACACTCACAGTTACAACTCACTCGGATCTAGGTTTTGATCCCAAATCTCAAAAAGCTAATAAGATCACAAATGAATATAATCCAAATACCCCCTTAGAGCTATTTATTCTTAGGCTTAGGTTGATTATCTGTTATAAGAATTGCGTTGCATTTATGTTGATAGAATAAGGAAGAACATGCTGTGGTGTTTTTGTGAATAATTAGAGCAAAAGAGATATTAAGGTTTGCTTGGATTAGCTTATTTTATCTTAGGATTAGGTTGACTATCTGTTATAAAAATTATGTTGCATTTGTATTGAGAGAATAAGGAAGAAAAGTGGTGGATGTGTGTGCGAATATTTAGGCTAAAACATCCAAGTATCAAAGATGGAAGAAGTATCAAAGATGGCTGGACAGACACCACTTTCAAGTATGAACATAAACTTGTTCTGGTGTTGTCCATCCATTATTGATTCATCTTTGCTCTTTGTCAAAATACAGAAATAATTATCAAGTATAATTTGTATTGATAGAATAAGGAAGAACATGTTGTGTTGTTTTTGCGAATAATTAGAGCAAAAGAGATATTAAGGTTTGCTTGGATTAGCTTATTTTATCTTAGGATTAGGTTGAAGTACAATAAACATATCAAGAACTTAAACAGTTTTTTCATGTATTTAGTTACAATGAAAATATTTTCATTGCATTGTTGATATAAATTTAATATGATTTCATTGATTCATGATTAACTCTCTAATGTCGTAGGACCTACATAACTAATATGTATGTTCGTCACATTTAAGTGAGCAATATAAATGATAGTAAGAATTTTGTTGCTAAGAACTTAAAGCTCAATTATCAGGGCAGATCTATCTAACGATGTTGATGGGTTCCATCGCTTTAACTGGACCCCATTTTCTAACGATGTTTAATGGTTCTTTCAATAATCAAGATTAAACATCGTTAGAAAACGGGGTACAATTAAAGCGATGGAACCCATCTACATCGTTAGATAGATATGGCCTGATCATTGAGACGTCTTCAATGTGATAATGATATAGTGTGTATTGTTCATGACAGGCCACACTCCTTCATTATCGCATTCAAGATGAGTGATGTTACTTAGACTCTATTCTTTACTCAACATTTATAGATTGTTTGTATCACTCTGTTTGCTTTATATATATGTATGATGTATTTTTGATATAAGAATTATGTTGCATTTGTATTGAGAGAATAAGGAAGAAAAGTGGCGGATGTGTGTGCGAATATTTAGGCTAAAACATCCAAGTATCAAAGATGGAAGAAGTATCAACATGGGTGAATAGACATCACTTT
>JARVZY010009367.1:0-27294 GCA_030686995.1 Artemisia argyi
GTAAATCGAGTTGTGTTTGATAAGGGTTATTACTTAGCCGATGGAATATACCCACAATGGGCTACTTTTGTCAAATCGTTCACAACAGCTTCAGACGAGAAACACAATTTCTTTAAAAAGCGACAAGAAAGTGCAAGAAAGGATGTAAACGTGCTTTCGGTGTTCTCCAAAGACGATGGGGAATAATACAACAACCAACACGAGCTTACGAGGTTTCCAAGATACGTATAATCATTGATAACGCTCAAAATTAACAAGTTTTTAGTCGCGTTATTGTTTGTTTTCTGAGTGGAAATGGGTCATATTTGTATATATTTGTTACTTAATCGTGGAAAAGTGTTTATACATGCAAATATAGCCAAAAGCAGGTAAAAATGATTAAAAGATGAAGAAATGAAATGGACATGCATTTTTGGAGTGTTGCAAGAAGATCAAGGAAGAAAGAAACGTCGCATGGACAAAAGGATTTGATAAAGACAAGTTTTCTACATGAAATTATCAAGGAAATATCAAGTTCTAATGGACAAAGTCATGCCACAAAGAAAATAATGCATGCAACGAAAAACGACAAAGAAAAGACATAGAAATATGGTTCAGACAGATTCCAACCGATCGGTTGCAACTCGCAACCGATTTGGCTGGAAACGTGCCAAAAGATTGACCATCCGATCGGATGGTGAGAAACCGATCGGATGGGGTTGACTGAAGTTACAAGTTTTGCATTTATTGGCGAATTTACTCCCCATAATCACGTGTGGCTGATCATTTCTACTTATTAACTAAGGATGGATGTTTTTACTTGAAGGATAAGTGTCATTATGCTATATAATGACTACTTAGGGTCTAGAATCACTTGTACCACCAATATCTAATTTAGTATTACACTAAATCTTGTTAGTTTATATTATATTGCTTGAAAGTTTACTAAGTGTTGTAAAAACGTCCAGAACGTGTTGAGTTAGAGTCTCAAGCATTGGTTCGAGTGTGGAGTTGTTTACTTACGTTAGTGAGCAATTGGAGGAGTGTGGTTGCTAAAGTTCCACAAGTTTATTCATTGTAATTCTCAAGATTAGGTACACCTTGATACTTATAATGAACAATTGTTACTTTGAATTTTATGAAAGTTTTCTTATTTACTTGTGTTTTAATATGATTGCTATGGAGTAATTTGTGATATACTTGTGTATATGATGTGATTGGTTAATGGAGTATTCTTTTATGAAAATGGTGATGCATGAAAATATATCAATTTTATGAGTTTGTTGAAATAACATCTTTTCTTGCTTAATTTGTCGGTAAAAACAATCTCTTATAGTTAAACTTGATCCAAAATCTTAAGCATTAGGGACAATAAAAAAAAAACCCCTAAACCGATTTCTCTCTGGTGAAATTAAGTCGACAATAAACCCTTACTACCCTAAATCGTTTTTTCTCAAAATCGTCCCTTGATCTCTTGTTTTCTAATTCCTCTTGTTAATCTAGTGATTTACATTCGTGTTTGTCATTGATTAATCTTGTTGGATGATTTTAATCTTGAATCTTGGGTTGGATTTGTGATTAAACCGATTTAGGGCTGTTTAACTTTTCAATCGGTTTCTTCTTTTCTGCCCTAATACCTTTAATTTTTGGAACGATTTGATTATCCTAGTGATTAAACATTACGTTTATCATTGGTTTATTCCAAATCGCTGCTTGGATCTAAGGTCTTGGTTCAGATCTGTTGAAATCGTGTTTTTAGGGTTTTTGTCGCCATTGGTTATCGACCCTATTAATGATTATGCTTATGTCGGTTTGTATTATTCCTATATAGGGTCGACTGGTATCTAGCTGCGCATTCATTCTTAAGCATTGATTCCCTTTTAGGGTTTTTTGTTTTAATGCGAGCTTGTTTTCTGGAGCTTATTGTTATACTTAACTCGTTCTGGGTTTTGTTATATTCCCCTTGCAAGTAACCCGTATTAGGGTTTTTGGAATGCGTACGTGCGCTTGGTAGTGCTGCTGCAAGTTAATCATTATACGTGGGTTTAGAGAGAGATGTAAGTTAAGGTATGGGACCTTATTCAAAAATCCTACCTGGTTGTCATCGATCTGATGGTCATTGCTTATCTTGTTGTGGATCGTTCTTGGCATGTTAGGGTTTCTACCCTATTTTTATTTTGATTCGTGGGAGTTAGGGTTCTTTTAAAGGATTCTATGGTTAGTTTGACATGATCCTGCTGCTACTAATTGGCTATCTATGGTTATTTAAGGATCATTGTTGATGTGGTTATGATGGAAGTTTGGATTTGTGACCTGTGATTCGTCCTAAGAAGGTTTTCTGGTGGTTTTTCTTTGGGACGTATTATTATTTTTTTCAGCTGGTTTTGCAGCTGTGAATGGATGATTACAAATTCAAGATTTAGTTATGGCAGATTTTGATACCCTCGGATTTGCATTCTTATATTTGTTGCGTTTTGGGCAGCTTATTGGTACTCAAATCATGTCATAGTGCTCGTTGTGTTGCTGTTCATGGTGATACATTGGATGTTAGGGTTCCTCAAGCTCTATGATTGTTGCTACATTTTCCAGCAGATGGGTTTAGTGATTTTGATACTTATTGCTGTTTGGATCGTTTTAGCATGTTGAAGTGGGGAAGTGGCTAGTACAAGTCTTCCAAGTTACTACATGGTCTGTGGGACTAGGAATATGGTTATGGAAGTTTGGATTACTATGACGATTTGAAGAGTCAAGATTGTCCTTGAATTGCAATTATTTTTTTTTCTTCTCTTATATTCGTTGTAGTTTAATATTCAATTGTTCGTTATAAGTGTGGCTTGTCACCCTTATATTGTAAGTTATAGGAATGATGTTAATTCCTATAGGAGAGTCTGTAAGTGTCCTGAGGGACTAAGATGATATACCCTCATCCTTTGTACTTCAACATTTTTTGGTGTAATGAATTTTGCCGGGGTGAATTAACCCTTTTACCCAAAAAATAAAAACAATCTCTTGAAAAATAGGTCCGAAAGGAATTTCAACTTGTTTTTATTCCAAAATATTAATACACCAAATTAGTATGGAATAGGATGCTTGACAACCATCTTATTTACTTGTTAAATAGACGATTTCATAACGAAAAAGGACCGAAAGGATTCGTAGGAATTCATAAGAAAAGAATTGATTTTCTAAACAACCATGTGTTTATAGAATTGTCATACTAATTTGATATGTCCGAAAGGAGTCATTTAGGTGATAGAATTCTTAGTGGTAGTGAAAACATGACATACATCATAGATTGTATAGCTACTCATTTTTTGTTGCGCATCATAACAAGTTTTACACCAAACTTTGTACTCAAATTGTTACAATACTCCTAATTACCAATCAAAGAATTATACACAAGTATATGTTTAGTTTTTATTGAGTTTTCTTTTAAAATAAGATTTTACATAAATTTTGATTGACAACCCTTATTTAACAAACGTTTTTCTTATTACTAAAACAACCAAATCTCTTGGGACGATCTCGACTTACCCACCTTTATTACACCGGACGAGTATACTTGCTCGTATGTGCTAGATAATAACCGGATAATTCGTATTTATAAATTTTAAAACTTGTACTAATAAAACGCACATCAAGTTTTTGGCGCCGTTGCCGGGGATTTGATTAATTTTCTTAGTTTTCAGTAATAAAATTGTTTGTAATTTGTAAAATTTTAAAGTTTTTAAAGTAAAAAAAAATGGTTTTTTACCAACCGAATCGGATGGAGGTCTCGGTAAAATTTTAGACATTTTTAATTTGTAGTTTATTTTCAATTCTTAGTGTTTTATTTAGTTAATTTACTTGTTCTTATTTCATATTAAGAGTTATTTGATTACAACTAACCCTCATGCTAATGATTTGGATTTTTTTTTTTTTTTCTTGTGATGGTTATGTTATAGTTAGTAATTTCTTAAGTTGAAATGGAGAGTTTGAGTCAGATTTCTGCGTATTTGAAAGATTTGGAAGACATGTTCAAGGATTCCGGTGATTCCTTGGAAAAGTTGGAGAGCATGTTGGAAAAAGCTAAGTTGGATTTAGAAGGAGAAGAGGTTGTTGGTGACAATGTTTCTTATTTGCCACATGAAATGTGTTACCCAAAGAAGGAGAAGGAGAGAAAAGTTGTTGTTTTCACTAGAGCACCACCTAAGGAATATGATGCTCCATACATGAGGTATTCTACACCTTGTGCGGTGAAAGGAGTTAAAGCGTGGGATGCGGAATTGAATATGGAATATGGAGACAATTACATTTCGGAAGAAATGCTTGACAAGCTTGGTTTTGTTAGGCTTGATTATGGAAGTTATGGAAGAAAGGAAGTGAAAGGGGTTAGAGTGAATATTCATGGTCACATCTTTAAAGTTGATTTTGTGGTTTTGGAGTATACTAATGCCGATGAACCGGAAGTTATCTTTGGTAGAGATTTTTTAGTGAATACCAAGTGTACATTGGATTTTGCACTTGGGGAATTAAGAATTAACATAAGTGATTTGGAAGAAGGAAAGAGTGTGAATGAAATGCTTGTTGATGTTTGTGAAGGAATGGAATTGATGAAGGAAGGAAGGGATGAAGTTTGTAAGATGGGGAAAGCTAACCGAAGCAAAACACCATTGAACAAGTTAACCCAACCCTCCACCCAAAAAGAAAACAAATCATCATCATCATCATCATCCAAAACACCACCAAATTCACCAAAAAGTACCAAACCTTTAACCAAAGAGCAAAAACAAGCTATCTTGGAGAATCTTGAAGCAAAAATTAGTGAATTGATGGAAAACAAACCGGTCATTGAGGTGTTGAGAAATTATATGGAGTATAAGAAGAAATTAGATGGAGTTATGTTGGCAAAGTCTAAGTTGGAGGATAATAGTTTTGATGAAGTAGAGGAGAGAAGGATAATTGAGAATGGACTCCCAAAGAAAATGAATGATCCCGGAAATTTTGTTTTACCGGTTAAAATTAATGGGACAACTCCTTTATATGCATTAGCCGATACGGGTTCTAGTGTGAGTATTATGCCTTATCCATTGTATCATAAGTTAGGATTAAGAGACCCTACACTTAACAATTCTAAACTCAATATGGCGGATAATTCTAAGGCGAAAGCAATGGGGAAGTAAGAAATATGATAGTTCAAATTGGTTATCAAGCATTATTGGCAGATTTTCTTGTGTTGGATGTTGCGGTTGATAAGGAACTACCTTTGTTGTTAGGTAGACCATTTTTAAGAACTTGTGGAGCTATAATAGATATGGGAAGAGGTACCATGACAATTGATGATGGAGTTCTTAAGAATACTTACTATCCAAAGCCTAGAGGGGGTAGTAATGGAGATGATAATGATGAGGACCAAGAGGAGGATTACCTTGGTTGCTTTGAAGTAGGAAGGGATGAAGATGGTAGGCCTAAGTTTGGACCATGCACACCTAGTTTCTTTGATATTGAAGATGAAATGGAAAGAGCTCTAGCAATGGAGGCTTTCTTTAATTCTTTTAAAAATATTTTTGTGTTTAACAAGTTGACAGATTTTCTTGGATCTTTACCGGTCCAATTGAAGAACTTGGAATGGGGTTCCGATGGTCATAGCATTTACAAAAGAGAAGAAGGAGATAGTGATTGGCATTGCAAATTTGATATCGCATGTCCTAGCGGAAGGAACTTTGCATGAACTTTCAAAACTCAAAAGACTACTAGGAAGTTGGCAAACAAGTATCGTGGAGAAGACATTCTTAGGAATGAATATTTCTATGGATGAAGAAGAATGATCACAAGAATAAAGCACATCTTGTGCTAGTTTGTTTGTTTCGTATTTTTATTTTTTCATGCATTTTATTTTATGTTTTTAGGTTTTATGCATTTCATGTTTGAATGAGACTATCTATCTATCTATTTATCTATTTATTTATCTATATTTATCTATTTATCTTTTGATTTATTTAGTTTAAGTTTTTAGTTTTTAGAGGTTAAGTTATGTTTTAGTCTTAAAATTAGAAGTAGAAGTAGATGACCAAAATTTTTGGTAGACAAAGTGTGTTTGGAATACATACATGATAATAAGTTTTGAGAGAAGAAAGAACTACTAGCACTTGTATCAAGTTTAGTAGTAGAGAAAATTTGAAAAATCAATTTCATACCAAACCGAATGGATGTATTCACAACTGATCGGATGGAGTTGAATATATAAACCAAAATTTTCAAAAACTTAAGAAAAACACATACACACAACCCACCAAAAATCGGGGTAAAAAATTCGACCATAAGAAGTTGTTAGAAGGTTGAAGGAGTGATAATTAATCATCAATGGCATCAAGCCAAGTAAGTTATATCATTAATTTTGTTCAATTAGGTTTAAATTCGGATGATTGAAATTAGGTCACGAATTGGGTATTTTTGAATTAGTTCGAATTGAGATGTAATATTTTGGGGATAAGTCATTAGATGATAGGAGAAGGTATTGCAAAAATAATTAGATCAATTGGTTAAGTTTTGAGTAAGAATTCATTGATTGAATTTTCGGATTGAATTGGGTATAATCTTTGGAGCTAGTTTATTTGCAATTGATGAATCCCAGAAGTTACATGATTGATAATTAGTGATGATAGGTTATTGCATTGTTGATTAGAGCACTAATTGGAAGATTTTAGTAGATGATGTTCTTGGTTTTTCATAGAATCATTAGGTTGATGATTGGAAATGTTAAGAATCATTGATAGGAGAGTTTGAATGTTAGAAGTACTCAAGAATGGGAGATTACAAGTTAGAAAGAAGTTCGGATTGATTGGAAAACGTTTAGGATGGATTGAGGATGAATGTAGTATACAGAAACTCCAACCGAATCGGTTGCGAGTTGCAACCGATCGGTTTGGAGTATGCCAAAAGTTGCATCCGATCGGATGGACGCCTCGGAAAATTTTTTTGACATTTTTGAAAATGTGTTTTCTAGTTTCTAAATTGATTGGTATTAGTTCTTATACTTTTATAATAACATAATTTGAGAATTCTTTCAGGGAAATGTTGCAAGATTGGGACGAAATCAAAGAAATCCGATTGTTAACAAGTATTTGAAAAGGAACGAGAGGAAGAGGATCACTTTCAGTTTGAAACCGGAGTCTAATGATAATGTCAAGTTTTCTAATGTGCAAAACAAAGATGAGAAGAATGCATATAGGGAACGTCTTTCAAAACTTCAAGAGAGGAAGAATGCTAAGCCTAGGTTGATTGATTGGGAATTGCTTGCGGAGTATGAATGTGAGGATCAATTGAGGAGCATGATGACTATGATTTATGTGTATCCTGGAGATGGAGATAGGTTTGAAGATTATTCTTGGGAAAGAGCTTTTAGTATTCGTGAGAATGTTTACAAGGAATGGTGTTTGGAGTTCTTTTCTACGTTCTACTTTGATAGAAAGGTAAATGATGTTCTTGGGGATATTTGTGTTTGGTTTAGATTGTGTGGTCGCGAACATGCTTTATCTTTGCCAAATTTTGCAGTTGCCCTTGGTTTGTATGAGGAGAGTGAGGTTAATCATAGGTTGTTTGGACCATATTTTGTGAGTTTAGCTAGAGCTAATGATCAATACACGGGTATTGATGCTTATTGGAATAGAATTGGTGATCCAACTTGTCTTAGGAGAAATTCTTCTAGGATTAGGAATCCGTTGTTGAAGGTTTTACAAAAGTTGACTTCTTTGGGATTGATACATAGGAGCAGTGGTCAAGACAAATGTAGTCAACCGGACCTATGGGTGATGAAGTTGTTGGAAGAAGACAAGAATGGGAATGTGGCATGGATTATTGCCGAGTATCTTTCTAAGAGAGCACCGGGGATTAAGAAACAAAGTGATGTTTGTGGAGGTCATTATGTGACTGCTTTGGCTAAAAATCTTGGGTATTTTAATGATAATGAGTTGAGGAAGTGTAGAGTGAGGTTGGAAAGTGAGATATGGGATGCTTTTAGTTTTGGAAAAGCATTGGATAGGAATAACAAGACTTTGGGACCTTGGACCGAACCAAGTGTGGGGGCACAATCCGGAGCCTATACGGAAGCGCCATCACAACCTCAAACGGGGAGTTTTCCGGGTAATACCCAAAGTGGTTTTGATTCAGGATGGGGTGATTGGAACCGAGAGTTAAATGCTATTGAGTGTAGGGAAGTTTGGAGAGATTCAATGCAAATGAGGAATAATTACAACTATGATTATTCCATGCCTATGATCCAACATTTGGCACAAGATGCCAATTATGAGGTACCTCCCTACAACCCACCAAATGTTCCACCATACCCTTTACCATATTCTCCATATCCTGGACCATACCCCTACCCTTATCCTGGTTATTCACCATTTTCCGAGCCATATCATCCATACGGTAGACTTTCCGAGTATGGTAGTTCAGGTGTTAATGTGGGTGGACCAAGTTTTAATCCTGGAGGATCGAGTTATGATGTTGGAGGTTCGTCGTCAAGAGCTGGAAAGAAGAAGAGACGAGTGGTGGACAAGGACGATGAAGAAGATGTTGATGAGGATGAAGAGGAAAGCGAGGACGAGTTCATTCGTTCCGATGTGAGTTATTGATGGTGACATTTGATCACATGGATTATGGTTGGTTTTAAAAACAATTATGTGTCGAATAATTTCTATTTCTATTATCTACTATTTCTTGTAGGATTTATAACGTAACTTAATTTTCTATTTATTTGGTTTAGATATTTTTTGTTTGTGTCTGTTTGGTTGTTTCGTATATTTTGCAGTTTTCTTGCAGGAGTTTTGTTACGGAAGCATATAGTTGATCAACTTTTGGAGTCGATATACTCATTTGCTTATTATGATCAAATATGCATGTTGCATATTTAACTCCGGTATTTTCTATATTTTTTTCATTTCCTTTACTTTGAAGTTATTTTTATTACATTGAGGACAATGCAAAACTTAAGTGTGGGGGAAGGAAGAAAATAGAAAAATTGCATAATTTTTAATTTTCAAAATTTTAAAATTTTCATTTTTAGAGTCATGAACTTTAGTAACTAGTAGTAGTTCGCCCTTCATATTTTAGTTAAAATAAGGTTGATTTCATGGTAAATAATAATGATATTTTTGGAGAATAAATTCAAGTTTTAAAAAGCAATTCGTCTCGGAATTGATAACATTTGCTAGCACAATTTTATACCCTTATTACTTTAAAATTGTGAGGATTAGTTTTTTTTTATGGTATTTCTTATACTATTTACATATTTCTTGATGAGTGTGCCGGTGGTTGTGTTAATTCTACTTGTTATGCATTACGGTTAAAATCATTTTCGAATAATAAGAGGCAAACTTAGGAATAAAACCAAATGGCCATCCGTTTACAAAATAATTTTTGCTAACCACATTGGTTAGTTACCCTCGTATTTGGAACCCATTTGTTAGCGTTCATCTTTAGCGCTAGATACCCTTAGTTACACCCTTTGAGCCATCCTTTTCATTTTGTTAAATCCAGAAAAATACAAAAATATTTTACACTTTAAACCTTAGCCTTACCCTTGTCAAAGTCTAAATGGTGGGTTGCTAGTTGCTTGGTTGTTAGATTGTTTTTTATGATTATTAGTTAGCCACACTTCACAATTCATGTGTGTGCCATTCTAACAAGATGAAGAGTGCACCTTCTTATTTGTATTTTTTGTGGTGTATGCTTATGCAAAGTGTGGGGTTGATAAAAAAAAAAAAAAAAAAAAAAAAAAAAAAAAAAAAAAAAAAAAATCATCGCAACTATAAGGTTACAAATATAGCCAATGTGCTATATTATTATGAATAAAGAAAGTCATGAGATGTGTTGTTAGCCGATGTGCTAAGTTTGAAGAATATTTTTATGGTGAATCGATGTATCAACATGTGAAAGTTCGAAGAGGAGAAAGATTGTAACTATTATCATTTTTGGGTTTGTGGTTTGTTTGAGATTAGCAACTATGAGACTTAGACTTTGATTTTATTTTTCTTTAAAATCAATTTCATAAATATTCCCATGCCTTATCCTTACCTTTTTTACTTAGTGTAATTATTTTACACGAAAGTTTATAAAACCCTTAGCCTAAACATTACAACACGAATAAAAGACCTCTTTGATGAATCATTCTATTGTTTTGATACTTGTACAAGCCTATGGTAAGAAACATAAATCATGACTGTGCAATGAGTGATCTATTAATCATTACATATATTGAGTGATGAGTGAATTTCAAATTATCTTCGTGAGGTGCTTAGAATTGTTATCAAGCTCTTTATTTACTTGATTGAGTTCAAATAAGATATTTGAACTATTGCCATTGAATTTAATTTTCTTTTTGATTAAGACTTGCTCGAGGGCGAGCAAAGCTCAAGTGTGGGGGATTTGATAACGCTCAAAATTAACATGTTTTTAGTCGCGTTATTGTTTGTTTTATGAGTGGAAATGGGTCATATTTGTATATATTTGTTACTTAATCGTAGAAAAGTGTTTATACATGTAACTATAGCCAAAAGCAGGTAAAAATGATTAAAAGATGAAGAAATGAAGTGGAAATGCATTTTTGAAGAGTTGCAAGAAGATAAAGGAAGAAAGAAACGTCGCATGGACAAAAGGATTTGATAAAGACAAGTTTTCTACACTAAATTATCAAGAAAATATCAAGTTCTAATGGACAAAGTCATGCCACAAAGAAAATAATGCATGCAACGAAAAACGACAAAGAAAAGACATAGAAATATGGTTCAGACAGATTCCAACCGATCGGCTGCAACTCGCAACCGATTCGGCTGGAAGCGTGCCAAAAGATTGACCATCCGATCGGATGGTGAGAAAACGATCGGATGGGGTTGACTGAAGTTACAAGTTTTGCATTTATTGGCGAATTTACTCTCCATAATCATGTGTGGCTGATCATTTCTGCTTATTAACTAAGGATGGACGTTTTTACTTGAAGGATAAGTGTCATTATGCTATATAATGACTACTTAGGGTCTAGAATCACTTGTACCACCAATATCTAACTTAGTATTACACCAAATCTTGTTAGTTTATATTATATTGCCTGAAAGTTTACTAAGTGTTGTAAAAATGTCTAGAACGTGTTGAGTTAGAGTCTCAAGCATTGGTTCGAGTGTGGAGTTGTTTACTTACGTTAGTGAGCAATTGGAGGAGTGTGGTTGCTAAAGTTCCACAAGTTTATTCATTGTAATTCTCAAGATTAGGTACACCTTGATACTTATAATGAATAATTGTTACTTTGAATGTTATGAAAGTTTTCTTATTTACTTGTGTTTTAATATGATTGCTATGGAGTAATTTGTGATATACTTGTGTATATGATGCGATTGGTTAATGGAGTATTCTTTTATGAAAAAGGTGATGCATAAAAACATATCTATTTTGTGAGTTTGTTGAAATAACATCTTTTCTTGCTTAATTTGTCGGTAAAAACAATCTCTTGAAAAATAGGTCCGAAAGGAATTTCAACTTGTTTTTATTCCAAAATATTAATACACCAAATTAGTATGGAATAGGATGCTTGACAACCATCTTATTTACTTGTTAAAATAGATTTGAGAAGATTTCATCATGAAAAAGGACCGAAAAGATTCGTAGGAATTCATAAGAAAAGAATTGATTTTCTAAACAACCATGTGTTTATAGAATTGTCATACTAATTTGATATGTCCGAAAGGAGTCATTTAGGTGATAGAATTCTTAGTGGTAGTGAAAACATGACATACATCATAGATTGTTAACTACTCATTTTTTGTTGCGCATCATAACAAGTTTTACACCAAACTTTGTACTCAAATTATTACAATACTCCTAATTACCAATCAAGGAATTATACACAAGTATATGTTTAGTTTTTATTGAGTTTTCTTTTAAATTAAGATTTTACATAAATTTGTTTGGATGGACAACCCTTATTTAACAAATGTTTTTCTTATTACTAAAACAACCAAATCCCTTAGGACGATCTCGACTTACCCACCTTTATTACACCGGACGAGTATACTTGCTCGTATGTGCCAGATAATAATCGGATAATTCGTGTTTATAAATTTTAAAACTTGTACTAATAAAACGCACATCAATCATGTATTCTTGCATCATATTGCATAACATGATTTTAAAAGACCAAAAGTTTGCTCTAAGTGAGTACAGAGCATTGTTTAGGAATCCGGCTAGACAAATGCAAGACAGATGAATTGACATATGTGATGTGCGTCGTCGAAGGAATAAGGAATTACGTGACAAAGATGTTCATCTTAATCTCCAACAGCGGCTTATGAAGCATATTTGGCGTGAACGCGAGGAGTTTATGGAAGTAGATGACGACTAGTTTTAGTTATTTACTTATCGTATTTTTCATTTCGTATTTTATTTCGTAATTTTTTTTATGTCGTTTTATTTAATGTAATGCTTTTTATTTCGTATTGTAATGTTTAATTTTATAAATGAAGTGTTTGAATATTTAATGAATGAAATTGTTAAAAATAGAATTTGTAAATTGTTATTGCGTGTTATGATTTCTTTATTAGTATTACTATATATACTAAAAGGCAGAAACAATTCCTGTAGCAAGCACTGTAGCTGCTACAGTGCTTGCTACAGTTTTTTTTTTCGTCACGTGTCGCTACAGTACTTGCTGCAGTTTTTTTTTTTTTTTTTTTTTTTTTTTTTTTTTTTTTTTTTTTTTTTTTTACTTAAATTTTCTTATGAAAATTTGTTTTCTAAAAAAAATAAAAATAAAAAAACACAAAAAATAATACACTTACAAAAAAAATTCTTATACAAATTTGTATCTTTTAAAATACCGAACAAGAAAAAAAAAAAATCCGTAAACATAAACAAATTATGCTTCCAAGTAAACATATGCATACTTCCAATAACAAAATTATTAATTACACCGTACAACCCACAAAATACAAAACACAAAACACACCCGCCGCAACGCGCGGGCTACCTAACTAGTATATACTAAAAGGCAGAAAGCGTTCCTGTAGCAACACTGTAGCAGCTACAGTGCTTGCTACAGTACACTACAGTATTTTTTGCCACGTGTCACTACAGTACTTGGTACAATTTTTTTTTTTTTTTTTTTTTTTTTTACATAAATTTCCTTATGAAAATTTGTTTTCTCAAAAAAATAAAAATAAAAAAACACAAAAAATAATACACTTATAAAAAAATTCTTATACAAATTTGTTTCTTTTAAAATACCAAAAAAAAAAAAAAAAAAAAAAAATCCGTTAACATAAACAAATTATGCTTCCAAGTACAAATAACAAAATTATTAATTACACTGTACAACACACAAAATACAAAACACAAAACACAAAACACACCCGCCGAAAGCGCGACCTACCTAACTACTTACTACTAATCGGAAAGTACTACTAATAAAGTAATAACCCTTTTGAAAGGGGGCAAGTCGAGTGAATCAGGAAACAATATGCAGAGATGGTACTCCAAATTCCGATCAGTGGCCGCCACCGTGGTGCGTTCACAATGGTCATTTCATAAACCATTAATTAATCAACAGCGTCTCTTCTTCCATTCTTCTATAAACAAAACCCTAATCATCTCATCCACCCCCTTTCCTTCATTCGCCGCCGCCGCCAGCCCTTCAATATTTTCACATCTTATAACTACTCCTCGTACATCTTCATTACCTCTAGTAAGTCCTTTTTCTCATTTTCATTTTTATTTTCATTTTCTTACTTATTTATCATTTATATTATTTATAGTTGTTGACGGGGCAAGTGCGGCATCTTACTCTGAAGCAAAGGAAAAGGAAGTTAAAGTGTAGGCAACCACCTAGCCCGGTTGTCTCCAAGTTGAAGAAATACAAAATCAAACCTTATTCGTATGTCTCTGTCACCTTAACTTCTCATTTTTATCAAATATATCTTATTAATATCTCATGTCTTCAGGTCTTTCAAGGGTCGATTTAGGACTATGAAAGACGGCCAGATTAGGCGCTGGAAGGAAGGCAAACGACATAACGCTCATCTTAAGGCATGTCTTTAATCTTTCATACTATTCATCATACAACGACTAACATATGACTAAGGACATGCTTTTACGTACCAGCTTTAATATAGAAAAGATGCACATTGCACCTTTCTGTAACGCAGAAGCTCATTTTGATCTTGATTAGTGGTGTACATTTGAGAAGTAGATTGAATATATAGATAACGAAGTTGGCTTTCATATAGCTTTGCGATGTGCGTCATATTTACCCAGTTGACTGTAAAGTAAAGTTTTAATTGTGGAATAAAACCTTATTCACATAAATTGATCACTTGGCTGCCAAGTATCAAATGTCAATAGCTGTTTTTAATTGACACTCTGAAGTCAGAATTTACCAGTGTTGTGATCAATCAACGGGAAGGTGCCAAGGCGATTTGGAGGTGCCCGGCGCCCCGGCCAAATACTTGGATTAGTCAACACCTGGGCTACTTAGTCTAAATTCTGCAAACACTGTTAAAACTCAGCTAAAACTTAGGTTACTCAGTCAAAACATGGTAAAAAGTTGGCCAAATTACTCAAATTTGAACTATTGATGTATTGAACTTGAAGTATTTGAAATGTCATGTTTATGTCATACACTCATACATATAATTTTTAAAGTTGATACAGAAAATTCTAATTTGAAAACTGCCTAACGAGTTTTACAACATCTGACTTTACGTAAGCCACCTGTCACGTTAGTCATCGATGGAACATAAAGAAATTGACTCGGAGAGCCATAATGTATATCCTTTAGTTTAGGGCGCTAAATCTCTAATTTTGTAATCAAGTATATTAAATTTTATTAGTTGTTGAACACAGTATAAGTATTTGCATAGCATGTTAGATTATTTAGTTTCTTTCTGATCTTAGTTGGACACATTATGGTCTGTCTATGACCATATACAGTATTTGATTTTTTTTAGTTTCTTTCTGATCATAGTTGAACACATTATAAGTATTTGCATAGCATGTTAAGTGTGCAAGAGAATTTGTAGAAACTAAAAAGAATTAGTTTCCCTAATTTTCTCTAAATTCACGAAGGCCTTGGGAAAAATTTTTCTAATTGGTTATGAAGGAGGTTTAGGCTATGTTTTGTGTAGGCCTTTTGTTTCATATAGACGAGAAAGTAGCAACTTATATATTTTAAGCCAAGCTTATGTGAATAACTAGGAATGGTGGTCTTGGATCTCACAGAAATTGATGCTGATATATTTTAAGAATCACGTATGGTCGTATGGATTATAGTAATATATTGCAGCCTGTTAAAAGGTAGTAACTGTATAGGCTTTTGTTCTTAAATGGAACATGGAAATTGTGTTGCTGTCTGGTAGTTATCCCTTGAAAATGGATTCTAACCATTTATCAGTGATATGCTTTTTTTGGATGGTTGGACGTTGGATAATTGTAACAAATGGATATTTACCAATAACCGTTATGGGCATCATGTACTTTATTGTGACATTTGGTATTGGTACTAAGAATTTTCTATCAGTTTCTCTTTTATCATTAATTACTGACGGGACATTTGACTATCCAAGCCTGTGAACTTATGTTAGTTGATTTTGTCGTGTCAAACGCACCAATAATTGGTCTATGAAAAATGGTTTTGAGGCGCATAGGCAAAAGCGCACACATCACGTACAAGAGGTGCCTACTTTTTACAAAAGTTCTTCTAATTCTTATAAATTGTATATGATGCATAAGACACATTAATACCACATTTCACAGAAAAATTGCCAAGCATTCTCATAGTTTGTGATTTCAAAAATACCAAGCATTCTCATGTTTTATTTTTTAGGGTTTAGGTCATATTTTTTAGTTTTCTGTAAAACGGGTCAAGTTGGACTGGCCTATTAATAGTGAAGACCATCAGAAGCACAATATACATTAAAAGGTCCAATTTAATGTTTTAAGGTCAACTACACATGATGCGTCCAAATGCGGCGATGCGTCTTTGGCTGATGCATCTTTAAGGTGTGCACCTCACCATGCATCTAATGATCGCAATGCATTGGGATATCTGATGCAATAAGGTACTGCATTGCATCGCATCGCCTCATGCCCGAGACGCCCTTGATGCACACTTTTCTTAACACAGTGAATACTATGTGTTACTTTGGTCTTTTGCCATTGACCTTAACCATAGCCATTAACCAATTTAAGATGGTACATATTGACATTTCAACCCAACCCCATCAAGCGGTTTCTCATTTCACCTGTTTGCACAAAAGACACAGTTTCGTTATTAATTTTGTCCCCTCGTATGATGTCCTCAACAAATTGCACCAATCTTTTGACCCGGTCACCCAACATCTCTAGCACCATCAATAACAACAAAAATATCCAATCCCGCCCGAGTATGGTAGGGGAGGTAGGATGTAGACAGTCACACCCCTACCCGAGGGTAAAGGGACTGCTTCCAAAAAGACCTCTAGCAATGCTATGAATTAGAAGAACATGCTAGCATTGCCATACACACCTACGTCACCATGTGGAGTATATAAGTCGTCTTTGCCTATTTCAAATTGATTAATGCTCAATAGCATTGCCTTGCCCTTAGCAAAATTTGATCTAGCTTTAATTGTGTTGTTGGTTTCATGAGAGACAACCTGTTTGTTGGGTGAAGACGGCGTTTTTTTTTTTTGGAGAAAACAATTCCTTTAAGCTCATTTGAGATTTAAGTGAATAAAGCTCGTCTAGTTTAGTTATTTAGTATCAAGCCAAAAGAATAGGTCACCGTTCTTTAATCTCAAAGCACAGATTTTCATACATCATATTAATGGTATTTTGTTGCATGCTATTATGGTTTTATGTCTTTATGAACTTATGCCTATGCATGTTTCTATTTACATATACACACAAGCACACACTCTTGCTGGAGGTCTTTCTGGAAGCGGCCCTTTACCCTCGGGTAGGGGTGTGATTATCTACGTTATACCTCCCCCATACCCCGCTTCGTTGGGATTGGGTATGTTGTTGTTGTTGTTGTTGTTGTTGATATTAATGGTATTTTGAGCTGATGATATCAATGGTAAATAATTGCAATCTCTCTAAATTCGTGTTAGTTTATACTGTCGAAGTCTCTTACTATATTGAGCATTATCCATTTGAAATGTCCTTGTGCACATAGGACGGTTATGTAATACGATAACAGATGTTTCAACCGCTCTTGGAATACAATTCTTGTGAGTTCTTCCACTCAATCTCTTTAGGTTAGTTGTTCAGGTTTGTGGTTAAAGCAAAATCTCCAATCCATGAAATTTAAAGGAAATGACTGTCCTTAAATTTAGATCTATGATTGGAGTTTAAAAAATATTTAGTTCTGCCCCAATGATAGTAAAAAGGAGGTGCTATCTAGGGGTATATATATTTCTCTCTTGGCATCTTAAAATTTTATTGACAAACTGAGAAACAATAAGAAACCTTGATGTAGTTATAATGTTTATTTAGAAAGATTTGGTGGCTGTTGGACTTTTACTTTAATAAAATCACTAAAAGATGTTTCAAACTTGTAGAACCAATATTCATCAAACAGATTAGGGTGGTATTTTGGGGCTTGATCATAGTCTTTTCACCTTTAAAGGATAGTAAATAATAACACGCACATGAAGTTTTGTGCTTGAACCCAACCCCATCAAACCACTATCAATGCTATGAATTAGAAGAAAGTGTTAGCATTTCTATACCCACCTGCATCACCATGTGGAATACACCCAAATTGATCAATAGCATTGCCTTCACCGTATGGGACATTACAAGCCTCGTGTTAGCCTTGAGTGAACTTTAATCTAGTTTTATTTGTGCCCTTAGTTTTCGAGAGACGGCCAGTTTTGTTGGGTGTTGATGGTGTCTGTTTTTTCCTTTTTCCGAAGAAACACTTTCTCAAGTTCTTATTGGCATATTTTTAATCAAAGCCCATCCAAGTTATAATTATATTATCTAGTTATCTTGTGGAAAACCTAAAGAATAACTTCTTATTCTTCAATCTTATAGCATAGATTTTCATGGTTTCTTATGGTATTTTGAGCTTAATTGGTATTAATGGTAAATTAATTGCATCCTCGCAGGACCTGTGCTAGATTTAACCGTAAGTAAGTTTTACAATTTTGTGTCTTTTTCTATTTTCTCTAGACATGGTACGGTTTTATGATAAGAGAATAGTTGCTATCATACAAGCTCTTTAAGTGAGTTGTTCAGGTGTGCGGTTAAAGCAAAACCTCCAATCCCGTGAAATTTTGCGGAAAAAGATTGTGGCCAGTCTCTAGCAATGGTGATGAGTGTCAGATAGTAGCTGTAGATAACAGTCCTTCAATTTAAAGATTTCAGTTCAACTATCTTCTTTCTTCAAAAGAAATATTTAGTTATGTCCTAATGATAGTTAATAGGAGAGCCTGTCTAGGGGTATATATTTGTCCTTTTGGGTATTTTAGATTTTATTGACAAAGTGAAACAATAAGAATTCATGACATAGTTAATGTTTGTGTATAAAAGCTTAGTTAGGTTTCAGTTGCACTTTCACTTTGCTAAAATGATTTAAAGATGGTTCAAACTTTCATTGAACACCCTGATAAGGGTGGAATCTTCTGGCACATCAAATATCCGTCAATTTATGCGTGGCATTCCAAAGTCCAACAAATCATCTCTTTGATTATCTGTTACTCAGATTTATTACGTCTCACTCTGAGCACCAATATAACTGAGAAATACGAACTCGCCCAGTTTTAGTAGGAAACATCACGATTTCACTATCATACCTTGAAAATTGGCTTATTGAAACATTTAGTTTTGTCTCCAGAATAGTTTTTAGTTGCAACTTTTAAAATTAGTGGAGAGCTTCTGACAAACATATAATCTTGGACTAATTTACATGTTTTTTTTTTCCTGCGAAGATTTGCCACATCTATAAGTATCTCTATGCATAATGGCATTTACAGTTGTCATAAAACTTTATGAGATTGACATACGTACTTTTTTCATGCAGTCAAAGATCGCCAAACGTAGAGGAAGACTACCAGCATTAGTCCCAGCAGCATATGCCAAGGTAATGAAGAAGCTCAACTTCTGCGGTTAGATCACTGGTATTCTAGCCTAACTTCTGGTATGAGAAGGGAAGCTACTTTGTAGCGTCACTGTTCTTTTGTTATCATAAATCTGGATATGTACTTTTTCCCATTTTGGATTTGATGAGACATTAACATAGATAAAATGTGACCATTGTTTTTGACAATTTTTGATATTGCTGGTTACATGGATGGTGCTGCTGTTGAATTTACCTCTTTAAAGACGAGAAGGGGGGTTTTTTACGTTGTAATCTGGGTCGATTCATTTTTTCATGTCAAGAAAGTAAACTATCAATCGAGGTTTTGTTATTGTTAAATTGTTGCTCAAAAAAAAAAAAAAAAAAAAAAAAAAAAAAGGTTATTGTTAAATTGATTTACAAGTCAAAAAACTAGAATCTTAAAGAAATATGGCTGTAATCCATTTAAGATTCAAATGAAAATGTTGATAGCCGGTATGCGACTTTTGTGTTTCTAAGGCGATCCTTGTGCTCAAATAGTATCAACATAAATGGTACGAGAGTAGTTTTGCAAGTGTTGCTAGGCTTCATTGCGACTTTAAAACGATAAAAAAAATAATAATAATACGGAGTAATAAATAAATAAAGAATTAGTATCCTAGCTACATACTCATCTTTTATCCTCAAGACAATCTTCATCCGATAATCTTTTGTGAGTTTGTCACTACTTTGTATTGAACTACCAATATGCTTTATTAAAAGTCAGAAATTTAAACTCGAATTGCCTCCTGGGATGATTTTGTCATTTTCTTCAGAAAGTCCAAACACTTCACTAAGCATACTCGGGAAGTGATTTGCAATTTTTATTTATTTTGATTCGTATGTATCTACTAGCATTTGAGACCTTCTCAAATAAATTTTTTAAAATATTAAGCAAACATACTTTAGATAAATGCAAGTTTTAATAAGTGTAGTTTTAACACTTTAAAGCACTTTTTTATAAACATTTTTTTTAAGTAAATAAAAATACCATATAATTTAATATAAGAAAAAAAAAATCTATAACAATAACTACCTATTCATTTTTCAACTATTCTAATAAATGTTATTTTTAAAATACCTTTAAAATAAAAAATACATATTATTTTACAAACTAATAAAATACACAAAGCTTCATACAATTTATATGCAAACAAGTTTATGGTACATAAATACACAAAGCTTCATACAATTTATATGCAAACAAGTTTATAGTACATGTGGTTTTAAAAACCTGGACCGGACCAACAGGTTTAACCGGGAACCGGAGTCGCCACCGGTTCAGCTAGCCAATAAAAGCCGTTCGAAAACGAACCTGAGACTCTGAGAGGACCATTGAAACCGGTAAAAACAGGTTAACATGGCCGGACCGGGATCATTTTCTTCTTGTTTTTCTTAAAGGCTAATCAGCTCGTCATTGTTAGTTTGTTGGTATATCGACTTTAATCATTTTTTAAAAGTCCTAGAAATTTTGGTGGAACAATATTGAACTTGAGTCCTTTGTTATGTTATCAAAAACTTTGGATAACTTTAATGAAATACTTCACAGTATGATTAATTTGAGAAAAAATTTCTTAATTTTTTATCTTTTATTTCTTAACAAAAAGAGGGATTTTTTTTTTTTTTTTTTTTTTTTTTTTTTTTTTTTTTAACGGCAATTTAATCATCTCACAACATTTACACTACAAATCTATCTCACATGCCCTAAACATGACCTGAACCCATAACAATTTGGTTGAGGAGTTTCTCACACACTATGAGATACCATTGGGACACAAGCATTTTGGTGTTAAAATAATAATAATAATAGTTCTTCACAAAATCTAAAAAAGTTGCATATAATTGACATTGTTTTCTATTTTGTAAAGAGAGAGGAAAAAAAATGGTTAGAAAGAAAACATAAAAGGGAAAAAAAAGAAGGAAAAGAAAAGAAAAAACAAAAAAAATATTTTATAGTTTTCCTTGTTAAGCTATAAAATCCAAAACTTTCTATTTCGTTAAAAATTTAATATAAAACAATTAATTTAAACGCGAGTACATCATTTTTGTTTTGTACAAAACATTTTATAAAACACAAAAGGTCTTCCAATTGAGCGCACTCCTTACTGTTTATTACTCTCCTTTAACCGTTTGTTATTAGTGAAAGAACATGCTAGTCACACTATACGATTTGGTAACACGTGAATCAAAAGAAGTGGTGTATAACTCGTTACTTGATTTTCACTTTCTTTTTAACACAAGGATGGCATGAAATATCAAAATGCATTGTTTTATTAGGAGAATAAAACAAAAATGCTGAAATGGTGTGTTGATGATGAGTCTGAACTCGAACTGTACATACCATAGTGCATCTTTAATGTAAAGTATACGAACTAAATTTTTTGCTTAAAAATTAGCTATTGATGTTATTGACTAACCATGGATGTTCATATATTTTAGTATTAGTACTTATCTTAGTTAGAATATTGTATCTTATATAATTCTCTATCTTGTAACTATATATAGTTATATACATACTTCCATTGTGAGATGAATAATAAATGTTTTCATATTTCAATCTTTATTCTTGTTCTTTATTGTTGGATCCTTCTATACCTTATTGTTTAAGTTAAACAATGCTCATCCAAACAATTTAACATATATAAACAGTTCAAGTATAGCAATAAGTAAAGTAGTTTATAATACGTGACACATACTTACCTTTCAACGTTTAAACTCTTATTGATATAAAATCAAAGAATTGACAAGGTTTGCTTGCGGAATAACAAACCTAGTTAAATGACAATATGTATGTAATCTCCTCTCAAACTTAAATTAACAACCTATGTTGAAATTTGAAGTACCAACTATACTTACTCGCTGAATGTTCAAAGGCCTAGTTAGGTTCGAGGAGCAATATTATCTTCTTGAAGACTTTGTTGTCTGTTACAAGAGATACATGCCTTTACATGCATTCCCTTTTATAGGAGGGAATTAGGGTTTCAAAGGGTTTCTATAGTAAACGCGTTTAACATCCAACGTGTGTTCTAAAACTAGTACAAGGTTACATCTACTGATGAGTGTGTAAATACTCATCATTTTTTACAGAAAATATCCTTGGATTGTGTTTTATATGTTTCTGGTGCAAAATGATTGAAAACAGATGAAAAACGAACAAAGTTTGCATAATTGGCAATTTTAGTCCCTCAACTTTCAAAACTTGACAAAATCAGTCCCTGAGCATTTGTTTTGAAAGAAAAGTCAACTCAAGTCCTTTAAAAGTCAAAAGTTATCAAAAATGGTCCTTGGGTAAAAAGTTTCAAAAGTTTGCAAGTTTGGTCCCCGCACTTTCAGATTTGGCAAAACTAGCCCCTCGGAGTTCAATTTTGGAAAATAATCATTAAAGGTCCTTGGAAATTCACAAGTTATCGTAATTAGTCCCTTGGTGAAGAATTTAAAGAAGTTTACAAGTTTGGTACCCAAAGTTTCACAATTGGCAGAAAAGGTCCCTGGATATTCAAAAATGGGAAATTAGCATTTATGATCCTTTGGTTATTCAAGATGGCAAGAATGGTCCTTGTAAACACTTTGGGAAAGTCACAACTTCAGCCCCTCATTTTTTCAGAAAATTACATGTTTAGTCCTTGTGATAAACCTTTGATATTATAAACCCAAAATCCAAATCCAAACTACAAACACAACCTCACCAGCCCACTCCCTAATCCTAAGCCCAACACCACCCAAGCCCATTCCCTTTTTGATTATTAAACCCCGGTAAACAAAAGTCAAACCAATACCCTGTACATCCCCCACCCCTCCAAAACCACTGCAAATACCACCCTGGCATTCACTCCCCACCATCACCACTTGCCAGTCAAATCCCACCACCCTCACCACCTCTGTATCACCATCACATCCCACCACCCCCTCTTGCATATAAAACAGTTCAAATTGCTATCTATCATTATGGCGCCAAAAAGATTTAAAGGCTGAGATCACTCCAAACTCATCCAATGGCTAAGGATTGAAGTGGGATTTGCTCAGAAGCTCATGGGAACCCTAATTGGTGACTATAAAAGGAAGAAGATGCAAGGAGAAAAAGTAGTAGTCACATAGTTTAGTTTTTATGTCGAATTAGTATAAAATCAGTTTCTAGTTATTAAATTTGCTTCAAATAGCTTGTAATCTGTTCCATTAGTGTAATTTGATCATTTCTTAATCAAAAATCCAAGTATTTCAGTTCAATTTTCAGTTTTTGCATTTTAATTTGAATTTTCTCTTTTGGGGTTTAACAATGTCCTAAATCTAGTGTCACTATTTCATAAGCTCATTTAGGTTGTAACATCAATATATAAACATAAAAAGAAAATAATCAGAAACAAAAACAACACAGGGTACCCTTTGCACTAGACTGGATAGCTTTTGGAAGTTGCCAACAATGGAGGGGTAAGATGGACTATACCATGGAGTTGTTTGGCTTCATCTCTCGCTTGCCCCTCGTTCACTTTCGTTGTTCCTCACCACCATTCTTGGTGTAGTAAGCTTCCAAACTCCATTTTCAAAACCGTATCGTTGATCTTGTGTGGCAAAGTAACGAAGAATACTAAACATGAACGTATAATAAGCAATCCTATAAATCTACACGCATGCATAATCTATACATACAAAGTAAATATATTACAAACTCAACTTAGTAGAAAACTAATATACACATTAAGATGTGAAAAACAACACAAGAGGAGCTCTAGCTCAGTTGGGTGGGGCATGGATTCTAAGCGAAAGGTCACGAGTTCGAAGCCTACACAAGGCAGTTTTGCCACTCTCTTTATTTTATTTTATTTTATTTTTTGCAACTTTCATGCATTGACAATTTCAGCCCCTAAACTTGGACAAAAATTTATATTTCTTTTAAAACCTTTAAGAGTTTTATAACTAATATATATATATATATATAAAAAAAAAAAAAAAAAAAAAAAAAAAAAAAAAAAAAATTAAACACTTATATTATTGTTACAATTTCAGCCCTCAAGTTTAATACTTGAAAATTTTTCATCCTAAAACTTTTGGTAAGCTAATAAACTTACGCTATTTTACCACCGTTCGTCTAAATAAATATATTTAAGACTTATTTTATTTGGTGACCACATAGGCATAAACTATAAATAATATATTTGTCCTAATATATTATTTAACCACAATAAACATATAATATTTTGGGAATATATTTTAACACTTTAAACGGCTCGGGTTACTTTATAAAACTTGTACACATGAATATATATATATATATATATATATATATATATATATATATATATATATATATATATATATATATATATATATATATATATATATATATATATATATATATATATCGTTAACGAATAAGCAAACGAATAACCTATACAAAAGCAATAAGTAATACATAACAGACAAGTTATATAGTATATAACTTTGTTGTTGAACCTTAAGCGTTTTGCCACGCAAGTCACCTCTGCCACAAGAATCATTTTGTCATCCGACATTGTTTCAAATCACTATTCTTGATAAATCGAACTTATCTCAGGCTTCCATATTAATCAGGTTGTCTATTGGAGCCATTCCCATTCTGGGTTGATATTACTTATTCTTGTCTTCCATTCCACCAAGGTGAGTTCTTAGCCTCATTTTTATAATTGTTTTATAAATGCTTTGGGGGAGATACATGCTCAACTACATGTTTTACACTTTTACAAGTACTCTAAATATTTACATATTATTGTGAGTTCCATAGTCCCAACTCTTTTTCCTATTTTGAATTACTTTCGGGGGAAAATCCATGCTTCTATTATATATAAATTTTATTAGTTTACTTTAAACATTATACTCAATTGATAAACCACTCTACTTGTTATTGAAGCACGATACTCTCTTTTACTTACAAAGGCACTATAAACTTTTGCGAATTATTATGAACTTATGAATCCACTTTTACACATTTTATATTTCATGAAGAGATACCTACTATAAACATGATTACAAGTGATTTTCAACTGTATGCTATCTTGATTATTATTGCCTTAAGACCCATTTTTGCCTCTGAAAGCCCCTCATATCATGAACCTTAGTCACTTGCGAGTGAACGCGAATATAGTGAATAGATCTATTGACAGTTGACGCCCCATTTGTGCTAGCCGGATAGGTATCTATTGAAGAACAATAGGATGTTGGCAAACTCCAACACGAGGGCACTATTACTTACATCGTTTCTGATGTCACACATGTTAAGGGTTGCGTTCATGAGACTTAGAGCAATAAGGCAGTACTGTAGTCATGATACAGTACTGCAACTACTAAATTTATGGGCGTATAAAAACGTAGCCCACTGTTTATCAAACTTCATACTTGTTTTCATTATATAGCAGACAATCACTACTTGGTAAACCATCACTACTTTGTGTTAACCTGGTAGGGCAACCAAACCAATTGTGGGTGTATAACAACGTAACCCACTACTTATTTTATTAATAATGGTATCTATTACAATTATTACCTAAACTTGGAATTATTGGAAAATCAACTGACTTTATGCCAACTCTATGGATTCACTCACTCTTTACTTTTGAAAACCAACTGTTTAAATTATAAATCCTATTGATGTACTAATTCTTTAATTTCGCTAATCAACTGTTTCACCTAAAAACTTTAAGGAATTATCCACACTTTGATTTTTCTAATTAACTGTTTAAACTATAAACACCATGGATTTACTCACACTTTAATTTTGTATAATCAACTGTTTAATTATAACTACTATGGACTCACAAACTCTTTGATTTTGGAAATCAATTATTTTACATATAAACTCTATGAACTCACCAACCTTTGTGTTGACGCTTTTAGCATGTGTTTATCTCAAGTCCATAATGAGCAAGGATGGCACGGAGGAGCACAGATACTTACGAAGGCTATAAATTTTCTATCATTCGAAAACTTATGTAACAAACTTTGAAACCGCTGGGACCTCATTTTGTAAACTCTTATATTTATAAAGTTCGAATGATAAATCTTTTAAACCGACTAAAATAATGATCACTTTCTATTATTAAACTGATGAGCCATGAAGTAACACCCAATCTAAATTCCGTTGCAAATATTTTAAAATTGGGGGTGTTACAGATTGGTATCAGAGCTTCGGTTGTAGTCAAACGGGTCTAAATTAGATCCGAACTATAACTACTTTTACAAACAAAACATTTTATAGCCTTTCGCTCTCCATGCCTTCCATCTGCCAGATGATTATGTGACTGCTAGATAGGTTATGCTACACCAACACTCTAGTATATTGACATATATACACACCCACTATCTTGAGTACTGTATCAATCATTGATGAGTGTCTAAATACTCATCATTTTATACTAATCTGAACTGCCAAAACATACAAAAACACTCAAATATGTATCAAAATACTTAAAATATCTTAAAGGTGTGTTTTATATGTTTCAAATGCAAAATATGCAAAAACAGATGAAAAACGTACAAAGTTTGCATAATTGGCAGTTTCAGTCTCTCAAGTTTCATAAATTGGCAAAACTAGTCCCTGGTTATTCTAAAAACTTGAAAAAGTCACCAAAGGTCCTTTTTAATCATAAAGTTACATATTTAGTCCTTTGGTACAAAGTTTCATAAAATTACAAGTTTAGTCCCTGTACTTTGGAAATTGACAGAAATGGTCCCTGGGATTTAAAAACTTTGAGAAATTCAATTTTGGTCCTTGTACTAATAATCTTTTGCAGGAATGGTCCTTGGTGTGAAGTTTGGTGAAATTACATAATTGGTCCCTCAAGTTTAGCAGTTTGTCAGTTTTAGTCCCTGGGTATTTAAAAAATTAAAAAATATCAAAAATGCCCTTGGTCAAACCGGTCAACACAAACCAATACCACCCCTTTTACCCTTTTCCCTCCCAAAACCAAAACCACCACTGAAACCACCACCACCACCACTGCTCCTATACCAGCCCACAATTTTCACTTCCATAACTTGCTCCCCACTCCTCTCCACCTCACACAACCCTCCAAAACCCCTAATACCCTCTCCACGCAACCACAGTTGTCCCTTGGACTTTTGGCGCCAAAAAGAGTTTTAAACGGCCAAGATGACTCAGACAATATCAAGGGCTGGGGATTGGTGGGAAATGACCCAGTGGGTCCCACAAACTCAGAAGATGGTTATAAAGAAGAAATGAA